>JAJOOR010009053.1:0-25903 GCA_036250505.1 Solanum acaule
TTAAATGTGTGGATGTAAATAAGTTTTTTTTTATTTCGCACTATTTTCATTATTGAATGCAATGAATGACTATGTGGCTCGTATAAGACCCCTTCGGGTCGAATACGCCATGTTACGACTAGGGGGTACTCTCGGGTCGTGACACTACTGGCACAAAAATAAAGAATAATCAAAAATCATATACACTTGTCATTATTCTATACGTGCATTGCTAACAAAATGTAACTAACTAATATTCTTCACATGCTTGTCACGTGAGAGAAAACAGCTAGAAGCTTCTATTTTTTTCACAATTGTCCCTCTATCAAACGGCTCAAATTTTGTATCTTTGGTTTTGATTAACATCTCTGATTTTTCCACATCATTAAGAGACAATCTCTGTGTATATCTAGACTTGGTCAAAGATCGAGTTTCTTGGTCTGAATCCTTTTCTTCTTTCCTTTCAAACTCTGTGAGCTTCTATTCTTGTATGGAAAAATTCGTTTTTGATTTCGGAAGAATTGCAATATCCCCCCTCAAATTGGAGGGATGAGATATAACTCCCAATTTGTTCAACAAGAGGTTGTGTGATAGACCTGAGAGAGGCTTAGTAAATAGGTCTGCAAGTTGGTGTGCTGATGGAACAAAAGAGAGCGTTATGAGACCGGAGACAAATTGTTGCCTAATGAAATGGCAATCCAGTTCCACATGCTTTGTTCTTTCGTGGAAAACTGGATTTTTGGCTATGTGGATAGCCGTTTGACTATCATAGTGAACGGTGATTGGTAAGCATGGCGGAAAAGACAGATCTTCAAGGACTCGCACAAGCCGGGTAATCTCAGTCGTAACGCGCCTCATTGATCTATATTCTGCCTCAGCAGAAGATAAATAAACTGATGTTTGTTTCTTTGATTTCCAGGAGATAGGAGCACCACCAAGAGTAATAAAATATCCACTAACTGATTGACGAGAGTCCTTGCAAGAAGCCCAATCGGCATCGCAGAAAGCAAGGAGCTCAAATGATGGATTTGAAGAAAGTAAATTGCCTTGCGCAGGATCCGTGCTAAGGTATCTCAAAACTCTCATAGCTGCTACATAGTGTGACTGTCGAGGTATTTGCATAAACTGACTTAACTTCAACACTACAAAAGATAGATCCGGCCGAGTGTGTGTCAAATAGTTGAGTTTGCCAACTATATGTTTGTTGATAGTAGTATCAAGCAAAAGAGGACTAGTATCGTCATGAAGCTTAGAATAAGGATCCAGATGAGAGGATACCTCAGGACTAGTGTAATCAAACTCCTCTAAAAAATCCAAAGTAAATTTCCTCTGTTTAATAATGAAACCATGCCTTTCTCTGATAATTTCCAGACCTAAGAAATAATGAATATCCCCTAAATGTCTGATCTTGAATTCATGGTGAAGGAAACTGGTGATATGTGAGATTTCACTATGATCATTACTAATGAGCAATATATCATCCACATAAACAACAATAATGGAAACATGAGTCCTAGAACACTTAAAAAACAAAGAGTAATCATTAAGTGAACTAGAATAGCCTTTAAAAATGAGAGCCCCTACCAATTTAGCATACCATTGTCGGGATGCTTGTTTCAGTCTATACAAGGACTTCATTAAGAGACAAACTTGATTAGGATGAGAAGGAGTAAGGCCTGCAGGAAATTTCATGTAGACAGTCTCGTGTAGATCACCATATAGAAAGGCATTACTAACATCCAGTTGATGAACAAACCAACTTCTCTTAATAGCAACGGTAAGAAAACATCTAATGGTGGTTATCTTAACCATTGGAGAAAGTGTCTCAGTATAATCAACCCCTTCGTTTTGAATGTCTCCCCTCACGACTAATCTAGCCTTTAGTCGTTCAATAGTTCCATCGTAGTTATGTTTGACCTTGTAAACCCATTTACAAGGTATAACTTTCTTCCCAGGAGGAAGCTCAACCACATCCCATGTATGATTAAACCCTAAAGCTTTGATTTCCTCTTGCATAGCAATTGTCCAACCCGGATAGAAGCTTGTGCAAAACTGTTAGGCTCAGTGATAGTAGAAATGGAAAGAAAAACATGTTGATTTGGTAGGGACAAAGAATTGAAAGAATAAGTTATTGGTTTGGTATGATGAAGAAAACAAGTCCTAGTTAAATCAGTTAAACAATGTTGTTGCAAACATAGTCTTGCAAGTAGCTTGGTGTGTGACTGGATCTGTTAGATCTTCTTGGAGCGACTGAATGAGGTGCTGAAGGATTTGGAGTGGAAATAGAGGTGAGGGGTGAAAAATCAGATTCATTTCTTTCAACAAGTGAGGAAGGAGTATGTCTAGATGACGATGAAGTAGGAAGAGGTGAAGAACAAGAAGAAGAAGGTGTAGAATCTGAGGTGGAGATGTGTGGAGAACACGTTGTGTCCTCTAAATCTGGAGGGAATGTAGGAAAGATAGGTTGATCAGAAAAAGACACAGAAGCAAAAGGAAAATTATCCTCATAGAAATGAACATCCCTTGAAACAAAAATTTGTTTGGTCCCCAACTCCAAAATTTTGTAACATTTTTACCTTGGAGGGTATCCTAGAAAGACATAAGCTACTGCTCTAGGTTCAAATTTGGTCCTGTCTGGAGCTAGAGTAGAAGTATAGCGCAAACAGCCAAAACTTCTTAAGTTTGCATATGAAGGTTTAGACCCAAAAAGAACCTCATAAGGAGTTTGAACTTTGAGAACTATGGAAGGAAGTCTGTTAATTAAGTAAGTGGCAATCAAAATGCATTCCCCCCAATAGGAAATATGTAGATGTGACTAAAACAAAAGACCTCTAGCAAGTTCAAGAAGATGTCAATGTTTTCTCTCTACTACCCCATTTTGTTGGGGAGTAGCAACACAAGAAGTATGATGCAAAATTCCTTTTGATTTAAGAAACAACCCCTCCTGAGTACCTTTTCCTAGTTCCAATGCATTATCAGATCTGATACATTTAACTTGAGAATGAAATTGTCTCTCAACCATAGTAAAAAAATCTTGCAAGATAGGGAAAGCATTGCTTTTACAACTCATTAGAAAAACCCAAGTTCCTCGACTATAGTCATCAACTATAGTAAGAAAGTATTTAAATCCATTATAAGTAGGAGATTTGTATGGACCCCAAGTGTTAACATGAATTAGAACAAACACATTTTTAGAATGAATATGACTAATAGGGAAAGGTAATTTGGTTTGCTTAGCCTTGGGACATATGTCACAAATAATATCAGAAGTAGAAGGAAATTTAATGAAACTGAACTTTTTCATTACTGAATAGAGAACATGTCCCAATCTTACATGCCAAAGATCGACATTAGGAATAGTATTGATTGAAACAGGAAAAGAAACAGAATTCGACTTAGAAATGGAATTATATCCTTTTTGAAATGAGACAACATCTTTCGGTAAGGAATTAGACTTATGACCACTAGGCTGCAACAAATATAGACTTTCCTTAACTTCACAAAAAACTTGAGTGTTCCTCATTAAAGGGTCCTGTAACACACAACAACTAAGAGTGAATAGAAGATTACAATTATATTGACTACATAATCTATGTACAGACAACAGATTATATTTAAAATTAGGCACATGAAACATATTTTCTAGAGTGAGTTTGGGCAGGATAGGAACACTTCATGCATGAGTCACAATAATCTTGAAAGAATTAGGTAAAGTGATATACAGAGGCACATGAAAAGGGAATAAAGAGATAAAAGACTTAGAATCAAAACACATATGCTCTGAAGCACCTGAATCAATGATCCAGGTGCATAAGTTGGAAACTGAAAAATAAGACTCTGAATATTTAAGTATGGTACCAGCAATTGTTGATGCATTGAATCCAGTGTGAGATATTCCTGCTTGCCCCAACTTCACCTCTTTAGCAACTTGTTTCACCAGGGCTGTATATTGCTCCTTTCTCATAAATTGTCCATATTCTCCAAAGAAGTTGTTTGTTGTTTCCCTGTGTGGACTGTTTGAAAACTCAGCATCCTCCCTGGTGAACATTCCATTAGCTTTACCTTGATATCCTTTGGATCTAGCAGTGTCAAGATCTTGATAACTCTTTCCTTTAGAATTCTCAAACTTCTTTGATTTTGTGAATTCAAAATCATCAGGAAAACCATGAAGCCTGAAACAATCATCTTCAACATGTCCTGTCTTCCCACAGTAGGTGCATGATACATTAGGATTGTATTTAGCCCTCCATGGTCCATTCCTATGAATCATCTTACCACCTTTGTGACTTGTATTGTGATATCTTTGTTGTTGTTATGGTGAGAAATCTCCTTTTAGAGATGGGCATGAGGTCTTTTGAGAAGTTCTCCTTTGTGGAGTGATCATGAAACTTGTAGCATCTGAAGTGTAGGAAGCATTCACATAAGATTCCCTCTGGTTCTCATCTTGTAACAACAGTGAGTATGTAAAATCAAGGCTAGGCAAAGGGTTCATCATCAAGATGTTTCCCCTAGCCTGCGCATAAGCATCGTTGAGTCCCATAAGAAATTGGATCAATCTCTGATCCTCCAGTGACTTAGCTATTTTAGCTTTTCCTTCACAAATACACACAAGTGCAGCAGTTCATCAGATCAAGGGAATCCAGCTCATCCCATAATCGTTTGAGTTTAGTCAAATAGCTAGCAACATCAATGTTGCTTGTGTTAGACTTGATAATTCTTTCTGTAAATGATATAACTTAGCTCCATTTGTCCTCCCAAACCTCTGTTCTAGACTGTCCCACAGTTCCTTAGCTGTTTTGGAGTATATCAGACTACCTCCAATGTCTTTACTCAATGAATTCAACAACCATGAGATTACCATATCATTGTAACAACTCCACTGGTCATACTGTGGAGATTTCAAATCAGGTGCTGCACAAATTCCATTAATGAAACCAAGTTTTTTCTTTGCAGATAAAGCTATGAGCATGGATCTTCTCCAGCCTGGGAATCGCTTTCCATCAAAGAGTGAATTGACTAGATTCATCCCAGGGAAATCTGAAGAAGTGAGATGGTAGGGATGATTGATATCAAAGAAAGTGGGTTTTGCAGGAACAGTGACTGTTGTTTCTCCAGTCATTTTTGCAGCAAGTGATAAATCAAAAAAGATGATGATGATGATTGGATCGAGCTATTGCTCTGATACCATGAAAGAAGAATAAATTTGGGAAATTTCTGATGATCGTATTGAATTCCAAAGCAGAGTATTTGTATCTACTGGCAGAAAAATAAAGAATAATAAAAAATCCTATACACTTGTCATTATTCTATACGTGCATTGCTAACAAAATGTAACTAACTAATATTCCTCACATGCTTGTCACGTGAGAGAAAACAGCTGGAAGCTTCTATTTTTTTCACAGTTGTCCCTCTATCAAACGGCTCAGATTTTGTATCTTTGGTTTTGATTAACGTCTTTGATTTTTCCACATCATCAAGAGACAATCTCTGTGTATACCTAGACTTGGTCAAAGATCGAGTTTCTTGGTCTGAATCCTTTTCTTCTTTCCCTTCAAACTCTGTGAGCTTCTGTTCTTGTATGGAAAAATTCGCTTTTGATTTCGGAGGAATTGCAATAATGACTTTGTGATTTGAATCATTATCAAAATCTGCAAACATGAATCTGTTTTAAGCTTTCTTTTACTATAACTGTTAAAATGTTTAGCGATTTAGTTGAGTTTGACAGGCCTGCCTTGGTGTGGGCTCTGTTTTGTTTCTTTTATAGAAGATGTGGGACCTTTTCGATTGAGTTTATGGAAGCTTTATCTTTTAATTATTTCTTCCCTACTCATTTTTTTTTCTAATTCCCATGTTAATGTGAATCATATATGAGGCAGGCTGTGAAGTTATATGCATTTTCCGTGAAGAACATGGTTCCATACCCCTCTGCTTGGCTATTTTTCAATTTGAATCATTCAAACTTGTGATTTATGTTAGTAGCGGCTTTCGTGTAATATGTTCTGTTTGGATAGGTTGTGAAGGACTTTCTTTCTTCTTATCATTTATTCCTCTCATTTGTTTGTTTGTTTATACATGTGTACTTTCGTTTCTCCATCATTTATTCCTCTAATTTATCTTTCCAGATAATTTAGCTTCTACCATTGGCCCTTGCACCATTTTTTTTTTGAAAAGTTCGGTTGACTATTGCTATTATACTATTGTTACTATAGTCTGCATCTATTGCTAAGAACTTTTCTCCTATTCCAACAGGAAATCTCAACATGTTACAACTGTAATTAAGAAAACCAAGATGACAGCCACCAATGTAGTAACAACCTCTTTTCCTATTTCGCCTTTTGTGGTACCAGCTTATGTAAATATACATGCATAAACTCTGTATTTGCTATTTGGCCTTCTGCAATATCAACTTCTATAAATATGTAAACACATGCAAAGCTCTGCAATCATAAACTCTATGTATTAGAATGTGTGTAGTCTCTTGTTATGAAATGTTCTTCAACCACTACTACTATGTGCTGATTTTTCAACTGTTGCCTAACAAGTATTCCTAGCTATTTTCGCGCACGGGAAAGCTTCGTCTAGTAAAAAATAAAAGAACCTGACTTATAGTAAATAAGTATATTTTACTATTGTTGTTTGTTTAATTTACTTTGTTAAAAGAACAATTACATTATTTGGAAAAAAGAAGAAGAACAAACTCAGTTTTATTCGATGATTTGACATTTGAAGGTACATTCATCTATATATAACACTTATTATTTATATTATTTTTAATTTCTGTAAACATTAGTTTTAGTATAATAAAAAAGCAATGAAAAACGTTTTTTTTTTTTAAAAAAAAATTATCTTTCAAAAAAAGCAATGAAAAAACTTTTTTTTTAATCACAAGGGAAGGCTCAAATTGTATGCGCCTTGTAAGGCGCAGCCGCCAGCGTCTTATAACGCTGACAGTGGTGCGCATAGAAATTTGAACCTTATCTAGTGGTGCGCATAGAAATTTGAACCTTATCTAGTTTGATCTGATTTCAACAGCGTTAATTTGAACATTAAAATTTTGCCCTTTTGGTTCTTCATTGAATTTTGTTGTCATTTTGACAAATTTTTTTGGCCCTTTTGACTCCGGACGCTAGCTTGTCTATTCATAAGTATGCATTAATTACTAAAGTATCTTACATTATTTAAAAAGCAGCCTTTGCCTTGACGAAGACAAACGGAATATAGCCTTCATCCACAGGATATATAAATTTCAGGCTCCGGCCGATATCTTTACATCCAAGTAAATAGGGAGAATGCAGTAACTTGTATATATTTTCCAAATCTAGTATATACCACCCAATCACTCTTCATAATCCTGAAAAAGTCTTCATAATTTGTGTATTTTGCTTGCTATTAGTCCATCTCCAATTCATAAAGCTGCTAAGGGGATTTTTGACAAACAAAAAATAGCTACCTACCGCCACCTTTTAGGTTAGTGACACTATTTCATTTATAAATTATAGTAATGATTTAAAGAAAATAAGTACGCTAGTATAAAGCCTGTACTATTATTTTTGGCTTAATTAACTCTCTTAAAATTGTCCGATTAATTCATTTAGACATTTAAATTCAGACTTGTATCTATTAAACACCTCTAATTTTTTTTTGAATTTGAGCCATTTGTACATTTTTTTAATAATCAGCTCAAACTATAAGAATGAGTGAAATACACTCGCGATAACATCACAATTTGACAAATTAAATAAGTAAAATTTACATAAATCTTATAGTGACAAGAACTAATTACATCATATCTCTACTCTTTCCCAAATTACAAAAATTACTTAAATTTATAGGACCTCGGATATATCAGAAAATCTGCTGATACATAGTTTACGAATTGCGAATGATACATTACTTAATGGAAGAGATGTATCCGAAAGGGAAGGGATGTATTCGAGAGGGGATGGGATGTATATGAGAAGGGATATGGATGTGCAAGATTATCATGAGTAGTTGTGGGTAGGACAATGGGATTGTCGGAAGTAGTGAAAGATTGAGAAAAGGAAACCAAAGAGCAAACCCAAAATATTAATCGACTTCATGTTTCATAATGTTTATGTATTTGCTTGCTATAATTAGTTTATCTCCAATTTATAGATAGAGCTGCTAAGGGCATTTTTGACAAATAAATAAGGAATACCTACTACCCCCTTTCAGGTTAGGGACATGATTTATTAAGTTGAGAGATATAATAATAATTACTTAAAGAAATAAAGTACTATAATATAAAGACTTGCTATTTTTTATTCTTAAATATTTTTCTTAAAAGGAGCGTCATACTGAACTAGTGGGAATAACACCTAATTAATTGTACTTATCATATGCCTGTACATAATTATTATTCATCATTAATCATCAAAGAAACTAAAGAATAATTAAGTAGCCAAGTTTTCCTATCTCATCATCAACTCTACTTGAAGTTGCAGACCAATAATGTGCCGATGGGACCATTAGAGATTATCCACAACTAAAACGTGTCAATGAAGTACGACGGTTGGTTGAGCATATAATATTCGGTAGTAGGCTTAATACATATTTGGACTAAATTTCATTTAAACATTCCTATTATGATTTAGTTCAATTGAGCATCTGAACATATAATTAAATATTTCCAATTCAAATTTGGAGAAACTATAATTTTATGCGTCTTTCCAATTAGTGGCTATTAGTCTATTACATAGATAAGTTAACTAATTAAAATATTTTATACCTTTAATTACACGGATTAACCTTAATAAACTATAAAACCTCATATTTGTTCCAATTAACTTAAAATATGCCGATGGAAAGTGTTATAATATGGCCTGGAAATTAGTGGAAAGGAAATATGAAATCAAGGACTCTAACAAAGAAGAGGAATATATTCACATGTAGAAGAAGAAAATAATAGAAATTCAATATCAAAAGCTAAATAAAATAATTTGTACAAACAGATACTTAATAGAACCTTTAGTACTAATTGAAGTTAGTTATAAACTTATAACGAACTACCTAATTTAATAAGCCAATTATTTAGCAACATAACTATTTCTTTTATTCTAATTTATATGATTTACTTTCCTCTTTAATTTATAACATCATGAATCAAGAGCTAAATTTGTAGTCAATATTGACTCATGATAAATTTTGAGAAAATTTTATTTGAAATGTGATATATAGTCATAACAAAAGAAAATAAAGTTTTGTTAGTCCGACTTGGTAAGAGTTGGATGGGCAGCTGGTTTCATGACCCATAATTTAGCTATCTTGAACCCAACTCATTTTCGCCTAAGTAACATTTAGATGGATCATTAACTTATTCATTTATCATCTTATTATTATTCAACCAGACTAAATTCAATTAAGCCAACCCATATGTGACACTCTTTATTATATGCTAAGCATGAAAATAATCTATTTTCATTAAATTTATCTTTCTTAGCTTAAACAGATCGATGGATCAGCACACATAGAAACACAAATTAAAGGACGTATTTGAAGATAGTAGCTTGTTTTATTGATAACTCATAAGCATGCATTAATTAAAATTACATGGAGCGAATACGATCCACTTTATTCCTTAACGAAGACAACCGGAAGAGGCAGCCACCAAAAGATATAATCCATTATGAAAAGTCAAGCTGACATGTTTACAAATATCCAGACAATACATTATTTTGTATACATTTTCCAATTCTTGTACCTCAATTTTCATAATCTTGAACAAGTTGCTTTCATTTCCTATGGGCTATGGTACCACCAGTCACCACGAACTCTTTATCATCAACTTTCCAAATAGTTTCGTTAAAACACGGACTAGATATATCAACTGTTGAGTGTTGCCAATCTGTGTTTAAAAAAAAAAACAGAATTACTAATTTCAACTAACTTTGCAGAAACACAAAGTTACTAAAGTTTGATGAACCAGGAAGAACAGAAGAACATAAATTAATTCACAAAAACTAAAATCTGTAAACATACCAGAATCTGGAAAATCAGAACGGAAAAATATCAAGCCCACTGAATACACAGTGCCCCTTAAGAAAATTATTCCCTTCTAGTATCTGAGGTTTGATTTGGAATATGTCCTCCCAGGATAGAATGATCTCAATCACCAGTGTATTGATACCCAAAACGCTGATGTCAGCGAACCACTCAACAACAGTAAAGTACATGAAGAAACTTTGTGCAGAAGAAGAAGAAGAAATCAGAAAATTTGTAAGGGAAAAGTCTGAAGAATCAATGGTATTTATAGCTAAGAGGAACTGGTTCCGAAAGGTTGCAACCTTTTAGAATCCACACGACCATTCTTGAAAGTTTGCAAGCTTTCAAACGGTCATGGCTGTTCCTGAAAGTTGCAACCTTTCATAACAGTCATTTCCAACGGCGGGAAATTCAAATAAAATGGGAAATTTAAATAAAATGGGTCGTGCACGGATCCGAGTCGGGTCGGAACGTTTTAGTTAATTAACTAATTAATTGAAACGTTTTGTCCATTTAATTTAACTTAATTAATTAAATAAGTAATTAACTAAATAATGAAAACAAACTTTGTCCAAAAAATAATCTCTCGATCGATCATTTTTCAAAGACGAGCCGAGCGAGCGATGACGACGATGGCGCGATGGGGGTCCCTCTTTCCAACCCTTTTAACAATTAATAGAAGTGTTCCTCTATTTAAACTCTTTTATTTTTCTTTCCACCACCAATGAGGGAGAAATACCTTTTTACTAAAGCATAAGAGGACTTTTCAAGTTCCCAACTTTTCAATTTCCTATTTTTCCCATTTTCCCTCCATTTTCCATTTACTCTTGCTATGTACCCAACAATTTCCCACTTGAATGGGGAATGGTTATAACATAAGGAATCCACGGACGAGTATGTACTTTACAAGCAAGGATCAATTGCATCTGGATAAGTAGGTTTCCCCTTGGACTTTCCGTAGTGAACATATGTCGGATATACTCGATCAATCGGTAGATGCGATATCTTTGAATCGTCGAGCTTTGGTGTATACCTAGACAACCATACGTCACATAATTAACCCTTTACCGTTTATGGTTCTTACGGTTGTGTTCATTTCAGCCATGAACACCTCCTGGTTTCATAAGTGTATAGAAAATAAGCTTTTGACATAAAATTCTCTTTGAAGCGGCTTACACTTCACACTCACATAGGTGATTTCTAACCGTGTCACCTCGTAGATACACTATTTGGTCAAATCTGCCAAACTTAGCAAATTATTTAAAACTTTAAGCTTTATTAACTCATTAACAAGTCTTAAAGTCTTAACCTTGTTCCTGAACATTGTCCTCATCATGAGAATGGATTGAGTTGATTGACAATGTCGAACCGTCAGTCACAACTTTGTTTTTCTCCTTGAATCTAGCTCTTGGGATCTCCAGTCTGCTAGATAGAGTTACCGCCATGCTGACTTGTCCTGAACCGTAAACCCATTCCCTTAGATGATCTTTCAACTGCCTCTCTCACTAGGCCTTTTGTTAGTGGATCTGACACATAGTCAATTGTGATAATTCCACTAGAGAGCAGTTGTCTTACAGTGTTATGTCTCCGTCGTTTATGATGAGACTTTCCGTTGTACATGACGCTCATTGCCCTACTTATTGCTGCTTAACTATCACAATGTATGCAAATAGGTGCCACAAGTTTGGACCAGAATGGAATATCCTCTAAGAAATTCCGAAGCCATTCAACTTCTTCGCCAGCCTTATCTAAAGCAATAAATTCAGATTCCATTGTGGAGCGAGCAATACATGTCTGTTTGGACGATTTCCAAGAGACTGCTCCTCCACCAAGTGTAAACACATAACCACTTGTGGATTTTACTTCTTTTGACCTGGTGATCCAATTTGCATCACTATATCCTTCAATCACGACATGATATTTATTATAATGCAAAGCATAGTGTTGTGTATGCTTCAGATACCCCAACACACGTTTCATTGCCATCCAGTGAGTTTGGTTCGGATTACTAGTGAACCGACTCAGTTTGCTAATAGCACATGCTATATCTGGTCGCATACAATTCATAATATACATCAAACTTCCCAACACTCTGGCATATTCCAATTGAGAGTCACTTTCACCTACATTCTTTTGAAATGTAAAGATTAAATCAATTGGAGTTTTGACAATATTGAAATTCAAGTACTTGAACTTATCCAATACTCTTTCAATATAATAAGATTGAGTTAATGCTAGTCCCTGAGGAGTTTTGAGAATCCTGATCCCTAAGATAAAATCAGCAACTCCTAAGTCCTTCATATCGAACTTGCTGGACAGCATGCGCTTAGTAGCATTTATATCGTCAATATCTTTACTCATTATTAACATGTTATCAACATACAAACAAACAATGACTTCATGATTCAGAATGTTTTTAATGTAAACACACTTATCACATTCGTTAATCTTGAATCCATTTGCCAACATTGTTTGGTCAAATTTAGCATGCCATTGTTTGGGTGCTTGCTTGAGTCCATAAAACGACTTTACAAGTTTGCACACTTTCTCTTCTTTACCATGAACCACAAACCCTTCAGGTTGTTCCATGTAAATTTCTTCTTCCAACTCTCCATTTAAGAAGGTTGTCTTTACATTCATTTGGTGGATTTTAAGATCATGCACTGCCACTAGTGCTATTAACATCCTAATTGATATTATCCTTGTTACTGGAGAGTATGTATCAAAGTAGTACAGACCTTCATTTTGCCTTTATCCTTTGACTAGAAGTCTAGCCTTATATTTGTCAATAGTCCCATCGGCTTTCATTTTCCTTTTAAAGATCCACTTTGATCCTAAAGGTTTATTTCCTGGAGGAAGATCAGCTAATTCCTAAGTATGATTACTTAAAATTGATTCGGTCTCACTATTGACTGCTTCTTTCCAATAGATTGACTCAGATGAAGACATAACTGCATTAAATGTTAGAGACTCATTTTCAAGCAAGAATGCCACAAAATATGGTTCAAAAGAAGTGGATTTCCGTTGGCGATTACTACGCCTAAGATCCTCATTAGGTAGTGTATTTTCCGTTAATTCTTCCCGTGGTCGTTTAGGTCTTTCACTTGTCGACTCACATTTAGTTTTATACGGATAAATATGTTCAAAGAACTCAACGTTATCTGACTCCATTACCGTATTCACATGAATTTCAAGATTATCAGATTTGTGAACCAAAAATCGACAGGCCTTACTATTTACAACATATCCAATAAATACACAATCCACTTTTTTTGGTCCAATTTTCACCCTCTTGGGTAAAGGAACCTCTACTTTGGCTAGACACCTCCACACTTTGAAATATTTCAAGTTGGGTTTCCTTCCTTTCCATAACTCATATGGAATCGATTGTGTTTTGCTACAGGGTACCCTATTGAGTATCTTGTTAGCCGTAAGGATGGCTTCTCCCCATAGATTTCTCGGTGAACTAGAATTGATTATCAAGGCATTCATCATTTCCTTTAATGTTCTGTTCTTTTGTTCAGCCAAGCCATTTGACTGTGGTGTATAGGGTGCAGTAGTTTGATGGATAATACCATATTCCAAACATATCTCAGCAAAAAGAGATTCACATTCTCCTCCCCTATCACTCTTAATCATTTTTATCTTTAGATTCAATTGATTTTCAACTTCATTTTTGTATTGCTTAAATTCATCAATGAATTCATCCTTACTATTAAGCAAATATACATAACAAATCGAGTGCAATCGTCAATAAAAGTTAGAAAATATTTTTTTCCACCACGAGATAGCGTTGACTTCATATCGTATATATCTATGTGAATTAAGTCTAAAGGTTTTGAATTCCTATCAACAGACTTGTAACGATGTTTAACAAACTTACTTTCCACACAAATTTTGCATTTCAATTTATCGCATTTGAAATCAGGCAATACTTCTAAAGTAATCAATTTTCGCAAGGCTTTGTAATTTACATGCCCCAAACGGGCATGCCATAAATCATTTGACTACAATAAGTAAACAGAAGCAAAATTATTATTAATACTGTCAACAACCATTACATTCAGTTTGAAGAGGCCCTCAGTGAGGTAGCCCTTTCCTAAGAACATCTCATTCTTACTTATTACAACTTTGTCACTAACTAGGACACACTTAAACCCGTTCTTAACGAGCAGTGCAACATAAACTAAATTCTTCCTAATAGTAGGAACGTGCAGAACGTTGTTCAGAGTCAACACCTTGCCGAATGTCATCTTCAACATAACTTTCCCAGTTCCTGCAATCCTTGCTGTTGTTGTGTTCCCTATGAACAAATCTTCATCGAACTCATCAGGAGTGTACGTTGCAAAGACTTCTTTCGCAGAGCAAATATGTCGAGTGGCACTTGAGTTGAGAAACCACTCCTTAGGATTTCCAACTAAGTTGCACTATGAGATCATTGCACAGAGGTCATCTGTATCTTCCATCTCTTCCACGATGTTTGCTTGACTTTTGCCTTTGTTTTTGTCTTTGTCCTTTCTTGGAGCACGATAGTCCGAAGACTTGTGACCAGCCTTATCACAGTTGTAACAGTTGCCCTTGAATTCCTTCTTGGCCTGTTCTGACTTCTATCCGTTGGACTTCCTTCTCTTCTTGCCTTTAGCAGGAGCTTTTTTAACAATATTAACTCCAATTATTGTCGAACTCTTACGAGACTTCTTTTCGGAGGTCTTGTTATCTTCCTCAATCTTGAGCCGAATCACAAGATCTTCAAGCTTCATTTCCTTACGTTTGTGCTTTAGATAATTCTTGAAGTCGTTCCACGAAGGAGGTGACTTCTCGATCATTGCAACCACTTGAAAAGCTTCATTTACTACCATATCCTTAGCAATTAGATCATGGAAAATAAGTTGAAGTTCCTGCACTTGTGAGCCAACAGTTTTACTATCTGACATTTTATAGTCTAAAAACTTTGCGACCACAAACTTTTTCAAGCATGCATCTTCTGTCTTATATTTCTTCTTAAGTGCATCCCACAATTCTTTCGAAGTTTTCATTGCACTATAGACATTATATAAGTCATCATCTAAAGCATTTAAAATGTAGCCCTTACATAGGAAGTCTGCCTGTTTCCATGCTTCAATAATCTTGAATTTTTCTTTGTCTGGCATTTCAGCAGCAGGCACTAGAGTTACTTCATTGGTAAATTTCGGCAGACCAAGAGTGGTAAGCCAAAAAAATACTTGTTGTTGCCATCCTTTAAAATTCACACTAGAGAATTTCCCAGGATTCTCTGCTGGTGGTACATCAGTTCGGGTTGGTGCAACAACAGCCACCGTCACATTATCATTTGCCATTTCAGAATCTGTAATAAACTGAAATTGATACAAATGACTCAGTAAGCAATAACTTAAATTGCAAACAGAATTGGAATATAAAACCACAAAGGTTTTTGTCTCCAGCAAAACACAAATTAAAATAAAAATAGATAATTTCCTTAAGATTGTTGCCAATTTGTGTTTAAAAAAAACAGAATTACTGATTTCAACAAACTTTGCAAAAACACGAAGTTACTAAAGTTTAATGAACCAGTAAGAATAGAAGAACAAAAATTAATTCACAAAAACTAAAATCTGTAAACATACTAGAATTTGGAAAATCAGAACGAAAAAAAATCAAGCCCACTGAATGCATAGTGTCCCTTTAAGGAAATTATTCCCCTGTAGTATCCGAGGTTTGATTTGAAATATGTCCTCCCAGGATAGAATGATCTCAATCACCAGTGTATTGATATCCAAAACGCTGTGTCAGTGAACCACTCAACAACAACAAAGTACATGAAGAAACTTTTTGCAGAAGAAGAAGAAGAAATCAGAAAATTCATAAGGAAAAAGTCTAAAGAATCAATGATATTTATAGCCAAAAGGAACTGGTTCCGAAATATTGCAACCTTTCAGAATCCACACAGCCATTCTTGAAAGTTTGCAACCTTTCAAACGGTCATGGCTATTCCTGAAAGTTGCAACCTTTCAAAATAGTCATTTCCAACATCGGAAAATTCAAATAAAACAGGAAAGTTTAAATAAAATGGGTCGCGCACGGATCCGAGTCGGGTCAGAACATTTCGGTTAATTAACTAATTAATGAAACGTTTTGGCCATTTAATTTAACTTAATTAATTAAATAAATAATTAAAACAAACTTTGTCCAAAAAATAATCTCTCGATCGATCATTTTCCAAATCTCCGAAGCCGAGTCAAGCGAGCGACGACGACAACGCGAGGGGGGTCCCTCTTTTCAACCCTTTTGACAATTAATAGAAGTGTTTCTCTATTTAAACTCTTCTATTTTTCTTTCCATCACCAATGAGGGAGAAATGTCTTTTTACTAAAGCATAAGAAGACTTTTCAAGTTCCCATCTTTTCAATTTCCTTTTTTTCACATCTTCCCTCCATTTCCCATTTACTCTTGCTATCACTACAAAAAAACCTCAAATTGCCAACAGATCTTACTAACAACTTAAGTTGGTTAGTATTCTACTAACAAATTACCAACATATTTCTAACTGAATTATATTTTAAAATTTAACAACGAAATTCTAACAGATTACCAACCAAAATCTTACTAACTAAGTATTTTAGTTAGTAAATACGGCGGGAAAAAATGGCGCCAAATTTAGCAACATTCTATCAATGGATTACCAACTGAAATATTACTAACGCACACCTTTTGTTGGTAATAGTACCAACGAAGTATATATCGGTTGGTAAATATGACAAAAAAATGTTTATGTAATTTATTAACATATTACCAATGAATACTAACCAAACATTTACCAACGGCAAGATTGTGCTGCTAAATTTACCAACCAAATATAAATGTGTTGGTAAATTAGTAACGAAATGTAATTTGTTGGTAAACTTGCCAACCAATATCCAATTAGTTGAAAATTTTGCCGACGAATAAAGATTGTAGTTAGTAAATTACTAACATCATTAAAATAGTTGGTAATATACCAACCGATCATTAATCCATTGGTATAATTTACCAACATATTAACTATTAGTTGGTAATATTACATATGAATGTTTAGTTGAATAGTAACTATTACCAACTGTGATAAAATTTATTGGTAAATTATTAATTATAACTTATATTTGAATAGTTGGTAAATTTATCAATTGAAGTTAAACTTTTTGATAAATCAACGTCTAGTGTTGAGGCTTTCATATTCAGTTTATGTCGTTAGGCGTTTTAACTTTTAAATTTTAGTCAAAACTTGACTTTGGTCGATATTTTTAGTAAACATGCTCAGATTAGAACTCTATCAGTGTCATTAGCTTCGAAAGGTCATTTTTGATCTAACAGGAAGGTTGGTTCAAGTTTTAAGGCTTCCATTTTTTGTTTGTGTCGTTAGGTGTTTTAAATCTTATGATTTGGCCAAAATTTGACTTTGGTCAATATTTTTGTGAACGTGCTCAGATGAGAATTCCGTACGCGTAATTAACTCCAAAGGTAATTTTTTATCTAATAGGATGGTTGGTTCAGGTTTTGAGGCTTTCACTTTTAGTGTGTGCCGTTAGGTGTTTTAACTTATAAATTTTGGCCAAAATTTAACTTCGGTCAATATATTTGATAAACATGCTCAGATGAGAATTTCGTCAGTGCAGTTAGATGTGGAAGGTCATTTTTGATGTAATAAGATAGAGGGTTCGGGTTTTGAGGCTTCCATTTTTAGTTTGTGTCGTTAGGCATTTTAACTTTTAAGTTTTGGCCAAAATTTCACTTTAGTCAATATTTTTGGTAATCGTGCTTGAATTGAAATTTTGTCACCGCGGTTAGCCATATAAGTTCAGTTTTGGTCTCATAGGATGGTTGGTTCGGGTTTTGAGACTTTTATTTTCAGTTTGTGTCGTTAAGCATTTTAACTTTTAACTTTTGGCTAAAATTTAAATTAGGTCAATTTTTTTGGGAAACATGCTCAAATTTGAATTTCGTCAGCGCAGTTAGCTCTGGAAGGTCATTTTTCGTCTTATAGGACGGTTGGTTTGGATTTTGAGGTTTTCATATTCAGTTTGTACCGTTAGGCGTTTTAACTTTTAACTTTTGGCCAAAATTTGACTTTGCTTAACACTTTTTGTAAACGTGCTCTGATGAGAATTCCGTCAGCGCGATTAGCTTTGGAAGGTCATTTTTATATCTAATAGGATGGTTGGTTTATGTTTTGAGGATATCATTTTCAATTTGTGTTGTTAGGCGTTTTAACTTTTAAATTTTGGCCAAAATTTAGATTTGGTCAATATTTTTGGTAAACGTGCTCAAATTAAATTTTTTGATATAATGATATGTGTCATATTGAGATTAATTTAACTTGTTATCATAGATTTTACATTGTTTCATTCAAATATGATTTATAAAATTGATATTAATATATTTGGATTTATATTCGTGCTCTTAGATTTTTAAATGCAATAAATTAATAAATATTTTACTATTGGATAATCATTCAGTTAATGATATTTTGAACATATTGTCAATCAATTACTAACCTAACATTGAACTTGAATGATATATTACCAACAAACTAACAATCAATTGGTAAATTTATTAGAAAAACAAATAATCATACTAACGTATTTAAAATTTATTACCAACAAGGGTTGTGGTGGAGTGGTAAGTACTCCTTCATCCTTAACCAAGAGGTCTCAGGTTCGATTCCCTTTGGCTACGGAGTCGCCTTGAATGATATATTGCCAACAAACTAACAAGGGTTGTGGTTGAGTGGTAAGTACTCCTTCATCCTTAACCAAGAGGTCTCACGTTCGATTCCCCTTCGGTATGGAGTCACCTTTGTTAGGGAGCGCTTTACTCCCCAATGTGGGACTTCCCGGCGTGAATCTGGATTTAGTCGGGCTTCGGTGTGGGTACTGGACACCGAATGGGAAACCAAAAATTTTTTTATTTAAAATTTATTGGTAAATTACCAACATAAATTTACTATAATTACCAACGTATTACCAACGGAATTGAATAATGAAGAAAAAAATTTACTAACTCCTTTTCAATTTGTTAGTAAAGGTACTAACGATATACTAACCAAAAATTAGTTGGTGAATTTATCAACGGAAATTTCAGGGCCATGTTTCAAAATTTTGTAACATCATCTTTGGGTGTTTACCAACTGATTTTTGGTTGGTAAGTTTACCAACAAATTAAAATCGGTTGGTAATATTTACCGACAAGCCTTTTAGCAACGGATTAATATAAGTTGACATTTGGTTCGTAACTCAATTTGCCAACCAATTTGATCAATTTACCAATGAATTTTTTTGATGGTAATTGGGGTTCCTTTTTTAGCGTATGTACCAAACATTGAGAACATAATATCAATGGTATCCGTTCCACACACCTTAATATCATCATCATTATCAACCTTAAGAAGGAATTTGACGGGGGTGCCATTTCCCCTTAAACCGGGAATCGGTACGAGCTGCAACACGGTGTTTGGGCATTCATGGTGTCCAATATTGGCCAAGTATACGGATCCACCTCCAATGAGAGGATTTTGAATAATGTATTTTTCACCAATGTAGAGTGGTAGGCCGTCCATGTCCAACACTTGAGGGGGTACATCATTATTATTATTATTATTATTATTATTATTTGTGGGGAGGACAATGGGATTTTGGGAAGTAAAAGATCGACAAAAGGCAACCAAGGGAAACAAAGAGAGCAAGAGGAAACGAAAAATATTAATCGACTTCATCTTTAAATTGAGTGTGTTGTGTATTTTGCTTAGTCTACAATTTATAGACCACCACATGTATGTAAGAACATTTTTGAGAAACAAAAAATGGCTACCTTTTAGGTTAGTGACATGATTTATTAATTAGTAATATAAAGACTTTCTATTTTAACAATGAATTAAAAATCGGAAGGTTAATTAATTTCTATTTATTTATCAAGTCTATTTATTTTAGTTTGTTTAATTTATTAAGTATTAGTTTATTGCTATAAAAGAAATTACAACTTGAAGCAAAAATATTTATATATATATATAGCTACAAGATTTTGTTTTCAAATAATTTATTATGATTAAAAATTAATTACTACTGTTACACTAACTTTTATTGCGTGACTAAAATTTAAATTTAATTAGCCAATTTTCAATAGGTCATAGACTCATAGATCATAGTTGTGTGAAAGTCGCGACAGACAACTGGTTATTCAGTTTTTATTCTTTTCTTTTTTTTCTCGTAAATTCTTAACTCAACCTAAAAATGAAAAATTAAATATTCCATTGCGAAGCTACATAAAGTTCCCAGTTTTATTTTTACTTTTATTGGAGTAAAAAAGTTGAGAAATTAGGTTTATTATTTTTTATTTTTGTAGCTAAGATATTTTATGAATTTGGACCACAAATTAAATATGAATTTAATTTTTTTTAGCTAAGAAAAATTCATATATAAATATTTACAGCCTAATTTGGAGACAGTTATTCAGAGTAGCTCGTATAAAAACATTGGAATGTCTTTTTCGGAATATTGTTTTTATGGTTGGTATGTTCTCCAATTTTCTCATATTTGATTGACTTAAATGTTTGGAAAATATTTTCCAATTAACCCAGTTTCCTCAAATTTAAGGAAAATGACAATTCTTTCAAAATTAAGGAAAACATTTTTCAAAACTCTACTTCATTATTTAAATTTTTTTCTTACCCTACTCATACCTGGTACCCGACCCTCCCGTTCAAAAAAAATTAAAAATCTTAAAAAAATTTATTTATTAAATTTCAAATATATTTTATCCCTACCCCCAAACCACCCCCCCAACAAAAAAATAAAAAATTAGTTTTGAAAAATGTTTCAAATTTTTTGATTTTTTTTACCTCACCCAACCCCCAAAAAATTGTTTTTGAAAAATATTTCAAATTTTAAAATTTTCATTTTTCATGCATCCCCCACCTACCCCCTGCGACCCCGTCAATTTTTTATTTTTTTAAAAATTGTTTTTGAATTGTTTTTCCTAAGTCAGGTCTTGGGTCAGATTTCAGGGTCGGATTTTGAAACGGTCATTGGGATCGGGTCCTAGATCAATTATCGGGGTTGATTTTCGGATCAGAAATTATAAAAAGTATTTTTTAGTCTCAATCCAAAAATAAAAGATGTTTTCTGGAAAAAAAAATTATTTACCAACCAAACATTAAAAAATATTTTTCAAAAAATGTGTTCTACTCACCAAACAAACATGAGAAAATAAGTTACAAATCTCCTTATGATCCTAGAAAATATTTTCTAGGAAAACATTTCTATGGAAAAAGATTTTCTTTCGTACCAAACACTCTTAATATAAAAGTTATCACATATATAGATTCTAACTTATACGTGATAAGCCAAAAATTAATCTAAAACACACCCTTTGTCTCTTATTTTTATTTTTTAATTTGTCTAAAAAAAATATTTTATATTAAAATATAGTTTAATTTTAAAATTCTCTTTTATGTTTTCGTTGCAACTCTGTGATTATCTTGTAGTATCAGATTTAGGTGCAACAAGTTACTAGATGGTCATTGACTTAGTTTCTGATAAATCCTTTTGATGTGTGGTATTAACCTTTTTGAGGTTCATTCTGTCAAGGGATGAGTTAGAAGTCAATGCCATATAGTGACTTGTTATCGAGTAAGTATAAGAAGTAATCTAGTAGTAAATTAGCAGATAATCTAGAACCTAGAATTTATCTTTTGATGTGTGGTATTAGCCTCTCTGAGGTTCATGATTCCATCGAAGTTTAATAATAGGGAAAAGATTTGATGCTAGTTGATCAATATGTTACAAAATTATTTTCCTTACACAGTGGGGACTTGTAATTCATCTAAAAGCTCTACAAGTTTAATCGTCTGAAGATTATCAGAATCAATCTTCTAACAGATTTCAATGAATGTAAGATCTAGTAATTTGGGGAATAAGCAAAGAAGAGCAATGACTAATTACCTCGAGCAGTAGTCTTCATCCTTCATCGATTAGCCCCGAAATCTCCAGATAAGACAAGAACCCAGATGCTAGAGCCTAGAAGTACATGTAAACTTCAAATATTAAGTGAGATTTCAGAAAGGAAATGCACTTAGCTGGAGGTATTACATTTGGAGAACGACGAGACGAGCATCTGATCTCCTCACCACCTTACAACTGAAGAGCTATTCAAGGAGTTGAAAGATCAGTTATGGAGGATGAGTCCCACCGGAAAGTTGCCGCCAATCTAAGTGGCAGATGCGAGAGCTTCCGTTCCAAACATCACTTTCCCATTTTCTTTTCCATTTTAGGCAGATGCCTGTTTTGGTTTTTTGTTTTCTTATTATATATCTTTTGTTGCTTTGTCTTTATTTTAGGCTAGGTCTTAATCTACCTGGCATATTGTACATAATATTTGTTTTATTAAAAGAGGCCTTTGAGCCTCACACCTTAAAAAAAAAAATATTAAAATAAGTTTTAACCAGGGAGATGTTTGGATACGGTAGTCAGAGGCGAATCCAGGATTTTAAGAAAACGGGTGCATCATTGCTTTAAAGATAATATCAAAAAATTTATAATAACAATAACTAAGCGAGCAATACATAAAAATTACATTACCACAAAAAATATCATTAGTTTACAATTGTACTTGACGAGACTTCATATTTTGAAAACGATCTATAATAGCATCATTACTTACATTACTTCCCTTATATATATGATGATGTGATTTCCTTGTATTAATTGTGTAACAAGTAACTATATCGAGACGACGTTGATTAACAACAAAAACAAAAGTAACCCTAACTTAAAAATAAACCACAAACTGAAGACATTTATGTATTAATTTTTGAATGAAGAAGGTAAGGTAAGGTAATAGGCTAATTGCTAGCTTGTTTATTTATTGATAAGCATACATTAATTTAAATTACATGGAGCGATAGAAGGATCTATTCACTTTATTTAGAAAGCTGCAAGCTAGCCAGCTAATTAGCATTCTACACCTTGATGAACACAAATGGAATAAAGCCCTTATCGACAGTCGCCAGACGAGGATATCCATCTTTAAAGTTGCCGTCTTGCACTCAAGATGAGTGGGACAATGCAGTAACTTGTATACATTTTTCATATCTGGTATCACCAAGTCAGTTTTCATAATCTTGAAGATGTCGTTTTCATTTCCTACGTTACCACCAACTCTTCATCATTAACTTTCCAAACAGTTTCGTTAACACACCACCATGTTGTTTTAACAAAGAATTTGATATAAACAACAGTCATTACACGCACCACATCACCATCATCCGACTCCGACTTACGAACAAACATGACGGGCGTGCCTTTTCCCAAAAATTTGGGAATCGGTATGTGCTGCCACACGGCGTTTGGGCATGTAAGGTTTCCAATATTGTCCAAGTATACGGCTCCTCCCCCGAGGAGAGGATTTTCAATAATGTACCTTTCACCAATCCTCAGCGGATTGCTGTCTTGGTCATAAACTTCAGGGAGTACAAGATTAAAGCCCTTCGAGTCCTCTTTCCATCGCCACTGAGTTTTCTCAATTTCGAGCTTTGAGTAAAAAGTTATGACGGATTTACTAACATCATGCAAATCTGGCAGCAGCTCCGCAATAGCTCCACGACGCGGAGCCAACACGGACCTCATTGCCTGGTGAAAATTATTCCGACTCCCAGTTCGTTTTATTTATTTATTTAGGGGTATTTTAGTCCTAAAAACCCTTAGGAGGTCATCTAAATTGCCCTAAACGTGTAGAAAATCAGTTTCCTCACATCAAAACCCTATATTCCACTCCAAAGATTCTACGCTCAAGAAAATCAAGAAACGCTAAGGCTAGGGTTCATCTTTCTAGATTTTTCCTTCATGTTCTTCAAGAAGATGATTCTAAGAGGTATGTAAGATTCCATAGTGTTGGTTTTGTTCACCCACACGCCAATCATGTTAATTTCAGTGTTAAATTTGTTTTAGAAAAGTTGAAGCTTTGATGTTCTTGTTATGTATTCATGAAATTGCTTTCATTCTTGAATTGGGCTAAGATTGAGAAATTCTTGAGGTTATTGTGTCGATTTATAGAGTTGTTAGAGTTAGATTCTTGTGTTCATGTGCTGGGTATCTAAATCTAAAGAGAGATTGAGAAAAAGAATTGAAGTTAGGTGAATTGGGGTTAGAAAACGAAGAAGAAATTTCGTCGGTTGAAATCTGGAACCCCTCCGCGTCGTGCAGCCACTTCCCATATTTGGGAATTTCTGTTTCGCGTCGCGGAGCTGAAACGAGGTGTTCTGCCTCAAAAGACGTTTTCGGAACCAAAATTCTAAAAGCATCTCGGCGTCGCGGACCCACTCTCAAATGTTTATTTTCAGTTTTTTCTCATGTTAGCTATCTAAAATCATTCCTAAGCATCAGGAGATCTTTCCTATCACAAATCACAACCTTGAATTCATAAATCACATTCAAGGTAGAGTTGAGTGTAACATCCGACAATTTGAAATAGCTTTGAAGAGGCTTAGAATCGGAAATAGTCATTTTTGGAAGGAATTCAAAAATCTGGAAATTTGGCCAAGTGTGGAAATCAGTGAGTTTTTGGCCAACTTTGAGCAGTCATAACTCCTAGCTCAGGATGAGTTAGGAGTAGTTCCAGTTATGTTTGCGAAGCTTGTGGAATGATCTTTCCAACGCCACCAAGTTTGCTCAATTCCGAGTTCGTATGAGCGAGTTATGCCCTTTGAAAGTTGGGCAGTTGACAGGGAATCCGTCCGGAAATTTTAAGGGCATTTTGGTCTTTTCCCTAGCTATTTCTTTTGGTTATATTGTTGTGTTAGGATGATTTGTAGATCATTTTTGTCCCATTTTAAAAGAGTGAGAGTGAGGGTTTTGATTGAAGAAGAGAAGAAGAGGAGAAAGAGGAGATCAAGCAAGTTTCCGTCATGGATATCGTCGGGGATGATCCCTACTAGGTATGTGAGTTCATAGTGTTGGTTGGTTCTTTCCCCCACATGCCAAACTCACTTTATTATTGAAAACAAGATTGGTTGTGTTGTTGAAGTTGTTGGTTGTTGTTGATATTGTTGATTGTGTTGTTGAAGTCCCTTGTTGATTTGGGGACCTATTTCTGGTTGTGTAATTGAGTTGTAATCTATTGTATGTTGAGGGATTGATGATTCTTAGTGTTTGGGGCTGGAACCCTTGTGGTTTAGAAGGTTTAGAGTTGGATAAAAGAAGGAGAAAAGTCGAGTTTTCGGGGAGAAAGGGTGGCGCGTCGCGCCTTGCAAAGCGCCCCAAGAAGTGTTCTGAACTTCACCCCTTGGGGCGCCGCGCCTAGCAGAGCGCCAGCAGGTCCCTTCTGAGCTTCAAGGGCTGGCGCTCCGCACCTTGCAGAGCGCCAAGGACACCAAGTTCCCTCATTCTTTTCATACTTTCTCAAGCATGTTCCTTGGTATTGTACCTATGTCCCATAGTTGTTTCCAACATTCCAAAGTTACATCTACATGTCAAGAACTCATCCATAACATGTGATTATATACCTTGAATTCATAATCCAATTTAAGGCGAGTTAGTATCAAGTTAAAGAGAAGTTAGAGTCAAGTCAAGCAAAGTTAAGAAGTTAGTTCAAGCAAGTCTTTAAAGCTTTTCAAGAGTCGTTATTGAACGTTTTAACTTCGTTTCAAGTCTCAAGTCAAGCAAAGAGTATAGATTTTCAAGCTAAGTAAGAGTCTCAAGTTTCAAGTCGAGTAAGAGTTTCAAGTTTCAAGTTAAGTCAAGAGTTTAAAGTTGAGTCCACTTTTCAAAAGCTATTAGGGAACTAAGTATTCCCAAAGAAGTTTATAAATGTTTTTACATTTGAGTAAGAGGGGAACCATGTTTTCCAAAAGAGCCTTTGGGCTAAGTTTTGAGTAATTATCTCAACTAAAGAAAGATGT
>JAJOOR010009054.1:0-44919 GCA_036250505.1 Solanum acaule
TATTGGTCCTCATAGTGACATAATAGCAACAACATTGATATTGAATGCACTTCCCTTCAAGGGATCACAACACATTCACAATGTCCCCAAATCATGAGTTATTCACATATAAAGCCTTTAGGGATTCTAGACCACACACCCACACTTCATCATAGGAGAAAAGGACACATTCAACATTGAATAGGTACTTCTAACATGTATATGATCACACATTCATATAGGGGTCATATAGGTAGGGGTCATTCCACGATAGTACTTACATAATCAATCATTTAGACCACACCTTATCCCTAACACTATCATTCACATTATTCTCCTCATCATCAACACCCTTTAAACATCATGCTAGCATTGAGGATTTCATACATAACCTTCATAGAACAACTTCATAAACATATGCATCATAATCATCAATTCACTTCACATCTATTGCCTTCAAGGACATGATCTCAACATGCATAGATAGACAAGAAGTAAACACCACCACCATAAGTGGGTCAAACTACACAATATCAATTCTCATACTATAGACTAGAAGTTAGGTCAACTTACCAATTCTCCAAGCCATATCACCATGGATCAATCCTCAACAATTCATAATCAATTGACATAGATGGCAATAGGAATAAACAATGTAATTCGATAGCATAAACATAATCTAAGTACAATTCTATAAACAAAGGGATCAACCCATTACTTTGCCCATAAGGCCATAATTCTCAACTCATCAATATACCAACAATTCAACATGAATAAGTATAGATAATCATAGGAAATATCAATACAATCTAACCTAAACATAATTTCACCAATAGAAATCATATTCACAAAGACCCATATCATAGGCCAATTTTTGAGAATTTGGGGATCATGGGTTCTTCAAGAATTCCTTTGAAAATAATCTTAAAAACCTTAATTCCACATCAATTCATCAATAGAATGACTTAGAAAATCGTTTGACAAAGGACCCATGTTTAGATTGAAAATTGGAAATTTTGGGCTTTGAATCACTTTTGAAAATCTTTGATAGAACTCCTTGAATGAGAGGTTATTCAAGAATCAAGAGTTACCATACCTTAATTATTGAAGACCCATGAAATTGAAGAAGAAATAAATTGAAAACCCATCTTCTAGCTTGAGCTTCATCAAGGTCTTCAATGGAGTTTTTGAGAGAATCTACTTTTGAGAGGGAAGGGTCAATTTGAAGAATGGGATCTAATTCTAGGTTTTGGGGTTTAAACCAACTTAAAATACCCTAAAATAGGTAGAATAACCATTTATAATAATTCCCCAAAGTACCCAAACTACTCTTCACTTAGTTGGACCTTTTAAACAAGTCAAACTTGATTTTTATTTTCGCAGATTTTGTCGGGAAACAAGTTCGCGACCCGGAGGTGTTCCCACAAGTTTCATAAATTAAAATCCGAGACAGTAGAGTCCGCGACATGTCCGCAATGCGAACCAAACTTTTGGCCCTTGGTGGAGCTAGTCCGCGACACAGACATGCTCCCTCCAAGCACAACTTCAAGTTGCCTTGGCAGCTTGCTTGGCCAAGGTTGGGGTCCTCCTCGGGGACCCTTAGGTGGCCCCGGGAAGTCGTATTCAAACGTTTTGACCCTAAAAACATTAATTAAGACACTAGGGTCACCTCCACTGATTTTATACTCCAAACAACACATAAAAACATGAACAACATACTAGAACACACCAACACGTAAAAACTAGTTTTCGAACGTCTTGGTCGTCCCTTGACGTTTGACTTCCAAACTCTCTAAAACTGACTTAAAAGGTTATTCTTCATTATTTTAACAAGTTATTAATGCATAAAACCCATGTGAGGCTCTACTTTATCCTACTTCATTTTGAGGGGTGTTACACCTGGTATTCCTCCCGAGCGGGAAATAGACTTTGGCATTGATATTTAATCAGATACGTAACATATCTCCATTCCTCCTTATAGAATGGCTCTGGCGGAGTTAAAGGAGTTGAAAGAACAACTATGTGATTTGTTAGACAAAGGCTTTATTCAACTGAGTATCTCTGCATGGAGTGCTCCGGTATTGTTTGTTAGAAAGAAGCATGGGTCTCTTTGAATGTGCATCGACTATCGTCAATTGAACAAAGTGACCATAAAGAATAAATATCCCCTTCCTAGATGTGATGACTTGTTTGATCAGCTTCAAGAGGCTAGCTATTTCTGCAAAATAGATCTTCGTTCGAGTTACCATCAACCAAGGGTGAGAGGGGTTGACATTCCCAAGATGACCTTTAGGACCCAATATGGTCACTATGAATTTTTGGTTATGTCATTTGGGTTGAAAAATGCCCCGGTGGCATATATGTACCTAATGAATAGGGTGTTTAGACACTACCTTGATATGTTTGTGATCGTGTTTATCGATGATATT
Organism: Solanum acaule; assembly: GCA_036250505.1. Taxonomy (NCBI): domain Eukaryota; kingdom Viridiplantae; phylum Streptophyta; class Magnoliopsida; order Solanales; family Solanaceae; genus Solanum; species Solanum acaule. The sequence continues at coordinate 2,409 of JAJOOR010009054.1, forward strand.
TTTATCTATAGAATGAGTGAAAATGAACACATGGACCATTTGAGGATTGTATTGCAAGTCCTTAAAGACCACCAATTATATGTGAAGTTTAGTAAATGTGAGTTTTGGCTAAGATTTGTAGCCTTCCTTGGTCATATTGTGTCGAGTAAGGGTATTGAGGTAGATCCTAAGAAGACAAATGCAGTCAAGAGTTGTCCTAGACCTCTAATTCCTACCGATAATAGAAGTTTTTTGGGTTTGGCCGGTTACTATAAGAGGTTTGTTGAGGGTTTTTCATCCATTTCTTCTCCGTTGACGGCTTTGACTCAAAATAAATCTAAGTTTGAGTGGTCGGAGGATTGTGAGAAAAGCTTCCAAGAGTTGAAAGATAGACTTACTTCCGCTCCGGTGTTGACCCTACCAGAGGGTACCGATGGTTTTGTTGTGTATTGTGACGCCTCTAGAGTGGGGTTGGGATGTGTGCTTATGCAACATGGTAAAGTAATTGCCTATTCTTAAAGGCAACTCAATGTCCATGAAAAGAATTATCCACCCATGATCTCGAATTAGCTGCGGTAGTATTTGCCTTGAAAATATGGAGGCATATCTATATGGGGTGCATGTTGATTTATTCACCGATCACAAGAGTCTTCAATATGTGTTTAGTCAAAAAGACTTGAATCTCCGACAAATAAGGTGGTTAGAACTCTTGAAGGATTATGACATGAGTGTCCTAAACCACCCCGGCAAAGCTAATGTTGTAGCGGATGCCCTTAGTCGATTGTCCATGGGTAGTATGGCTCATGTAGAGGATGAGAAGAAAGAATTTGGTTGTGATGTGCATAGGTTGGTCCGACTAGGTGTTTAACTAATGGATTCCACCAAGGGTGGTGTCATGTTCAATAATGGTTCTGAATCATCCTTTGTGATGGAGGTGAAGTCTAAGCAAGACCTTGATCCTGTATTAATTGATTTGAAAGAGTCGGTACTCAAAAATTTCATTGAGGATTTCTCCCAAGGGGAGATGGGGTGCTTAGGTACCAAGGTCGGTTATGTGTTTCGAATGTTGATGGCTTGAGGGAGAAAAATCTAGAAGAAGCTCATGGTTCGCGCTATTCTATTCATCCAGGAGCCATCAAGATGTATCATGATCTACGGGAAGTCTATTGGTGGAATAGTATGAAGAATGATATAGCAGGTTTTGTAGCCAAGTGTCCAAATTGTCAACAAGTTAAGGCCGGGAGGCTTGTCCCAAGATATAGACATTCCCACTTGGTAGTGGGAGGATGTGAACATGGACTTTATATTGGGTTTGCCTCGTACCTGAAGGCAACATGATTCTATTTGGGTCATCATAGATCGAATGACAAAATCAGCCCACTTTATTCCCATCAAGGTTTTATTTTCGGCGGAAGACTATGCCAAATTGTACATTAAAGAGATAGTGAAGTTGCATGGGTTTCCTTTATCTATTATTTCGGATCGGGGTACTCAATTTACTTCATACTTTTTTAAGGCATTCCAAAAAAGGCTTGGTACTAAGGTTAAGCTTAGCATGGCTTTTCACAATCAAACAGATGGTCAAGCGGTGCGCACCATCCAAACCTTAGATGATATGTTGAGGGCATGTGCTATAGACTTCAAAGGTAATCGGGATGACCATCTACCATTGATAGAGTTTTCCTACAATAATACTTACCACTGAAGTATCGCCATGGCTCCTTTTGAAGCCTTGTATGGTAGGAGATGTAGGTCTCCGATTGGTTGGTTTGAAGTAGGTGAAATTTCTCTAATCGGTCTCGAACTATTTTATGAGGCCATTGAGAATGTCCGACTCATTAGAGAGAGGTTGAAAACGGCCCAAAGTCGGCAAAAGTCTTATGCCGATGTTAGAAGGAAGGATCTAGAATTTGAGGTTAGTGATTGGGTCTATTTGAAAATCTCACTTATGAAAGGTGTGATGAGGTTTGGCAAGAAAGGGAAACTTAGTCCCCGGTATGTAGACCCATACCAAATTTTGAACCATGTTGGGAAAGTTGCCTATGAGTTAGACTAGCCAAATAAGTTGTCTCTAGTTCACCGGTATTTTATGTTTCTATGCTTAAGAAGTGTATTGGTGATCCGGTATCCATCATCCCCTTATAAGGGTTAGGGGTCATGAGAGTCTTTCATATGAAGAGGTGCCGGTGGAAATCTTAGACCAGCAAGTTAAAAGTTTGAGAAACAAGGAAATAGCTTCCGTAAAGGTTTTATGGAGGAACCATTTAGTTGAGGGTTCTACTTAGGAAGCCGAGGCCGATATGAAGTCCCGCTACCCTCATCTTTTTCCTTCTACTCGTATCCAAGCTTCAAGTAAGTAGCTCCTCTTGAGTTTGGTGATTTGGGAGTCATGTGTGTTATGTGTTCTTCTTGGTTTCCTTATGATGTTGATGAGTCCACAGATTTGACTCATTTAGGGCTATATTTTAATAGGAATAGTGTCCTCAAATGCTTGTTTTGTCTCAATTACTGATGAATAACCTTGAGTTTTAGGTATTTTGAGTTCGAGGCAAAGCATGAACACTACTTGGCAAAAAGGAGCAAAACGGCTAAAAAGAATGAAGAAATGATGGCCTGAGGATCGTCGAGTCCACTTGGCGAGTCGCCGAAGGGTCTTACTTCGCCTTTCGTTCCAGTGTGCTGAGCCCTGAATAAAAGGATCAAGTCGCGGAAAAAAGGAGCAGTCGACGCATCGCTGAGAAGTTCTGTGAAGCAGCACCATGTCGCCCAATGACCCAGAGCATGACGATGTTGAAGGCTGGTGCAAGATGGCGGTGAACTACACCAAAAGGCGAATCGCCGAGTTGATCCGCGATTTCGACTAACGATGCCAAATGATCCAATGCAGCACAAATCTATGAAAACTATAAATACTAGTTAGAGTTGTAGTTTTAAGTGTCAAACATTTTTATAATTTTCAGTGTAGAATATTAGCTTTTCATATTTGTACTCTAAGTTGAAAGGGTTTTTGAAGACTTTAAGAAGAAGAGGGTTTCATCTCCTTAAATTTGGAAGTGGGTCTCTTGGATTCTTCTCTCTTTGCCTATATTGAGACTTAAATCTTCATACCCACTTAACTGCAAGCTCATTTAGGTATAAATTTTTATCTCTTGATGTGTGGCAAAAACCCCAATTCTTGGGGTGTGATTTTGTGAATATGGGTTAGATTAGTTGTTGGGTCATGCTTGCTGATAGATTAAATGTAGTTTAATTGTGATTTCGTTTAGTGGTTGTGGATGAATCTAATGAGGTTGTAGTTGCAAATATAATCTCATATATGTGTTTTCGACTTTCGAGAGAGAGAGGTCGTAAAACTAAGACCACTAGATTGATGGCCTAAGGAGTGGGTCGACATGCGGTTCAGCTCGAGAGAATGAACCCTAGTCCCATATCCTAACACTCAGCTCGAGAGAGTGAGTGGGGTAAGGCGTAGGATGGTCTTCATGCGGCAAGTGGGTGTCCGAGAGGAACCCATTTGAAACTGGGTAAGTTGCTTGAGAGAGAATTTATTCCCACGTAAAGCTTAGCCTAGTCACTATTACTCTATAAATTTTCTATCAAAAGCATGTACCAAATAATTTAGATTAACCTGTATTCCGGTCACATCCCAATAACTTCCCTCTCATTGATTGCTATTTTAGTTTCTCTTGTTATTTTTGCTTACTTGTGACAAAACTCCCATTTGATATTTGACACTTTTGTGTCACCCCCTTTATTTACTATGATTTTAAGCGTTAACTTCTTTATCTAAGACTAATTAGAATGAAATTCTAATTTGCTATTAATTTTAACCACCGCTCCCTTGGGATATGACCCCAAACCTTGGTTGGGTTATTATACTATTGCACGATCGTAGACACTTGTATTGGAAGTTGTGTCGTTGATTATGCGAACATCAGATATGCATGTTCTTGAGAAAATTCATGTTTAGTATAAAATGAGTTTTCATAAATTATATGTTCCTCATGTTGTTGTGCATCTTAGTAGGATGATTGCATATTTGACTTCATGAGATGATTTGATGAACATGATTTGATATGCTTTTGATGAAATGGCATATTGTCTCCATAATGTTGTATTGAGATTGCTTTTAGTTGGAGAAGGTAGTTCCTCTTATGATTTTGTGAAATGATGAGTTTGTGCATAATGAGTTGTGGATGTAGCTCCCACTTCCTTGTGTTGCATTGATTATGTCTTGAAATGTAGTTGATGTTTCCTCCTTTGAATTGTGCATTATTTTGATATTGCATGCATGATGGGCTGCTAGGCTTGAGTCTTAATTTCCGTAAGGTGTAAAGATAGTCATTCGAGGACGAATGTTCCCAAGGGGTAGATAATGTAACACTCCGAAAACTAATAGGCTAAACTAGAGCTAAATGTGAGGGTTAACGTCAAGAGAAAGGGCTAAGAGCCAGGGAAAATAGGTAAGGGTCAAGGCAAGGGGCCAAGGCTGCCCACCTTGACCAAGGCACTTCCGACCAAGACCACGAGGGTATTCACGACCCATAGTGGACACCACGAGTCGTGTTGCCACTCGTGGAGGTGGAGGCAGAGCACCCTTCAGGTGTCTCAAAAATGGACCATCCACACGAGCCACTTCACGGCTACTGAAGCCTTTAAAGAATCGTGGGAGTGGTCTTGAACTTGACTTAGGGAAAAAGGAGTTGAAGGCAAAGTGGCTTAGTCGCTGCCTCAAGGCCACGAAAGGGACCACGGCCAGTGGTCTTGACCAAGGCTCGTGGAGCCCCAAGTGGGAATTCGTTGGGCTTGTGAGCTTTATGCACCAAGTGCCTAGCTACTGCCTCAAGACCACGGATGAGACCACGGCTCGTGGAGCCCATCGTGGTCCCTGGCAGCCCACTTAAATGAGGGGGATTTTAAGGACTTCACTTTTTAAGTCCTATCAAAGTGGGGTCGTTTTGTCTTATTTTTATACAATTATATAAGTTATTTTAAGTCTAAATACACCAAGACTAAGTCATTCTTCACAAACACCCAAATCAAAATCAAAAGTTCATCTTCCTCACAATATTTCTCTCTCAAAAAGTCAAAGAAGAAGAAGAGTAGAATTGGAGCTAGGGTTTGAAGAAATCAATGCTTCTTCCTCAAATTATTTGAAGAATCATCCTAAGGTATGGTAGCTCTTCCTGTATGGGTAGCCTTCACCCATAGAGTCCCTTCAAAACTAGATTTCAAAGCTTACAATTTCCCCAAAAAGTTAGGGTTTCACTCTAAGTCATGGGTTCCTTTCTAAAACGTTTTCAATGGTTGATTTATGATGGATTATGATTGAATTGATGATTTATTGTTGATTTATGATGAAATCCCCCCATGAACCCATGAATTCCCCATATTACTAATTTGATCTTGTGATGTGGGTTGATTGATCATAGAATCATGTGAATAGATTATGCTTATATTGATTGACTCAATTGAATCATCATATTATCCATATCTAATGTAGAAATTCTAGATGTTTGGGTTGAATCTGATTCATGATCCTTGAAGGGAAAATTATGAGAATTGTACAAGTTTATGAGAATTGTGCATGAGCTTATGATTCACTTAGAGAGTGAAGATCCTATTACTATGGTGTAATTGTGGTATTGTTGAAAGATAATTCTCCTTATACCCTTATACATGACTATGCATGAAATGTCTATGACTATGATAATCTTTTTGTGTTGATTGAAAGGCTATTCTCATGAACATGATGTGAAAGGTTTACTCACATATTAATGATTCTAAGGTTGAAAGACTATTCTCACCTATTAAATCTATGAGCTATCATGATACCATGTTGGTTTGAATGCTAGGTCATTCTTCCATAAACATGAACCTAAGTTAAGACTTAACATGAATTTAAAGGGATTTATGCTTAGCACCGAGTTGATATGAATATGAGATAAAAGTTTTTACGTCATTTAGTTCAGCTTTCCAAATGGGTTCCTTTTACGCTAGTTAGTCCGGGTTCCCAAAACAGTTATCTCGTGAGATGGAAACCTTTTACCTCAGTTAGTCCTAGTTTATAGAAGCAATCTCCCTAACAAACTAGTTCTACCTTAGGCAAGTAGGACACCTCTTTTCGGTGTGGGGCAGTACACCAGATTTCATGTAGCTCACATGGTCTATTTCGGTTAAGGCTATTTCCCTACATGACAAGAATATGAATTATGACAAGAACATGAAAATGAACTATACTTATGACTTCTTAAGGAGCTCTACTTAGTGTGAGTGGGGGTATGGGACTTCATTCATGCAGTGCACAAGTAGTCTTTGAAATGGGTTAGGGTGCGGTTATCTTATGCTATGAAGATATATGAATTTATGCATGTATGATATGGATTGTTGCTATGAGTGGCTTTCCTTGTTACAAGTTAATGAACATGAATGTTGGCTATAGATGAGGTCAAGGTATGATATGTATGGTGGCCTAAAAATGGTACTTATCATAGATAGGATTATGGGATCTTATCTATGCATTGCTCAAGTATAACTTAGGGTTGCTTATGAGATGGTTTGACTTTTGTATTTACACTAATGTGCATGATGACTCTTAAACTTGATAAAGTGCATGGTTTCAACAAAATGTCCCTTTTAGCATGTTTTAAGGATTTTATGCATGGCTATCATACTTAGTGCAAATTTTGTACTAACCCATATTTTCTACATTTTTCTATAAGTGTAGGTCCCGGTTGTTGAGGTGTGCTTCTCATATTGTTCAAAGCTTGGATTGATTCTCTCCACGCTTTTGGTGAGTCCTCATGGTTCGAGGACAAGAGTTGTTCATTTCTAGTTTATTCTTACATTCTCTTTTGAGACTATGTTGTAAAGAGTTGTGACCCTTATTGATACTCGATTGTATTAGATGTTTCTATTAAGACAATGTCTAGACTTCCATTTGATTTTATGAAAAGACTTCGATTGTAAAAAGTTTGAAATTCTGCATCATTTCTATTTATCTTATGTCATGATATGCTAAGGGATTGTATGAGACGCCTTCGGGGTCGAGTACGCCGTGTTACATCTAGGTGGTACCACTGGGTCGTGACAAACTGGGTATCAGAGCACAAGGTTTAGAATGATTCTATGATAATGCCTCAAAAGCTACGTCTAGTAGAGTATTGTTAATGAGTGTGAAGCGTGCCACATTTATGAATAATAGGCTATAAGATGTTTAAGAAATTTCACTTCTTTCATTACTTTTAAGTCGTGCCATAAAGTTAAACTCTATAAAGTCCTTTTCCTAACCCTTCTCTTGTGTCTTCAGGAAATGAATACACGAAGGGCGAATGCTAGAAGGGTGGAAGAGGAGAATGTGAATGAGGAAGTTCCTCCCCAAGATCCTCAAGTTCCTCAAGCTCCTATTGATATGGGAGTTATGACAAATGTGGAAATAAGGTCGTCTCTCCAAATATTGACGCAAGCTGTGACAACTCAAGCCCAAGCCATGATGGCCCAAACTAATAGGGAGGTTGCTGCTCCAACTAATCCAAATATGAATTCGGCCGCTTTGAGGATTAGGGACTTTGCTAGAATGAATCCTCCTGATTTCCATGGCTCCAAAGTGGGAGAGGATCTTCATGAGTTTATGGAAGAGGTTTTCAAGATACTTGACATTATGGGGATGACTTTAGTAGAGAAAGCGGAGCTCAATGCCTACCAATTGAAGGGTGTTGCTCAAGTTTGGTATACTCAATGGAAGATTAATAGGCCGGTATGAGCGGGTCCCATAGATTGGGAAGTGTTCAAATCGGCATTTCTTGCTAGGTACTTTCCTCGAGAGTTGAAGGAATCTAATGTTGAAGAGTTCATCAATCTTCATCAAGGGGGCATGGACGTGGAAGAGTACTCCCTAAAATTCACTCAATTGTCTAAATATGCTCCATCTTTGATGTCGAATCCGAGGGATGAGATGAGTAGATTTTTGACGGGTGTGTCCGACTCGATTGAAGAAGAATGTCATGTGGCAATGCTCCATGATAATATCTATATATCATGTCTTATGGTGTATGCTCAACAACTCAAGGAGTCAAGACTTAAGAAAAGGAATAGGGAGGTGAAGAGAGATGATGGGAATTCTTCCAAGGGTAAATCTGAAGGTCAAGGTCGACCAAGGTTCAAGAGAAGGTTCTCCAACCAAGGCTCCTCTAGTGCTCCAAGAGTCAACAAAGATAGGGTGTCTAAACCTAAGCCTCAAGAAGGCAATAGTGGTGGATCTTCTATGGCAAGGCCTACTTGTTCCATGTGCGGTAAGAAGCATAATTGTAAGTGCCTAGTTGGCACGGATGGTTGCTATAGTTGCGGGAAGAGTGGTCATATGATGAAGGATTGTCCCATGCTTAAGGCTCAAGGAAGAGAGGGCAAGTAAGTTCCGCCTAGTGGTTCAAATTCTGATGCACCCAAGAAAAATCGCCTCTATGCTCTTCAATCCCGAGGTGACCAAGATAGCTCCCCGAATGTGGTGACCGGTATATTACAAGTCTTTTCTATTAATGTATATGCATTGTTAGATCCCGGTGCCACTTTGTCCTTTATAACACCTTTTGTGGCTATGAAGTTTGAAATACTCCCCGAAGTGTTAGTAGAGCCTTTTTCGGTTTCTACCCTGGTTGATACCTCGGTAGTGGCAAAAAGTGTCTATAGGAGTTGTCATATTTCTTTGTCCCATAGACTTACCTGTGTAGGTTTGGTGGAGTTAGACATGTTAGATTTTGATGTGATTTTGGGTATGCATTGGTTGCATGCATGTTATGCCTCTATTGATTGTAGGACTCGGGTAGTTAAGTTCTAATTTCCAAATTAGTGTATTTTAGAGTGGAAGGGGGGAAATTCTATCCCTAGAGGTCAATTTGTCTCTTGCCTCAAAGCTAGGAAAATGATCTCCAAAGGGTGTATTTACCATCTTGTTAGGGTTATGGATGTTGAGTTTGAAAGCCCTTCTCTAGAGTCAGTTTTGGTAGTGAATGAGTTTCCAAAAGTTTTTCCCGATGATTTGCCCGGTATTCCTCCCAAGCGGGAAATAGACTTACGCATTGATCTTTTACCGGATACGCAACCCATCTCCATTCTTCCTTATAGAATGGCTCCGTCGGAGTTATAGGAATTGAAAGAACAACTAAAGAATTTGTTAGACAAAGGCTTTATTCAACCGAGTATCTCTCCATGGGATGCTCCGGTATTGTTTGTTAAAAAGAAGGATGGGTCTCTTAGAAGTGCATCGACTATCGTCAATTGAACAAAGTGACCATAAAGAATAAATATCCCCTTCCTAGAATTGATGACTTGTTTGATCAACTTCAAGGGGCTAGCCGTTTCTCCAAAATAGATCTTCGTTCGGGTTACCATCAAGTAAGGGTGAGAGGGGTTAACAATCCCAAGACGGCCTTTAGGACCCGGTATGGTCACTATGAATTTGTGGTTATGTCATTTGGGTTGACAAATGCCCAGACGGCATTTATGTACCTAATAAATAGGGTGTTTAGACACAATGTTGAAATGTTTGTGATCGTGTTTATCGATGATATTTTGATCTATTCAAGAAGTGAAAATAAACACATGGACCATTTGAGGATTGTATTGCAAGTCCTTAAAGACCACCAATTATATGCGAATTTTAGTAAATGTGAGTTTTGGCTAAGGTTTGTATCCTTCCTTGGTCATATTGTGTCGAGCAAGGGTATTGAGGTAGATCCTAAGAAGATGAATGCGGTCAAGAGTTGTCCTAGACCACTAACTCCTACCTATATTAGAAGCTTTTTGGGTTTGGCCAGTTACTATAAGAGGTTTGTGGAGGGTTTTTCCTCCATTCCTTCTCTATTGACGGCTTTGACTCAAAAGAAAGCTAAGTTTGAGTAGTCGGAGGCTTGTGAGAAAAGCCTCTAAGAGTTGAAAGATAGACTTACTTCCGCTCCGGTGTTGACCTTACCGTAGGGTACCGATGGTTTTGTTGTGTATTGTCACACCTCTAGAGTAGGGTTGGGATGTGTGCTTATGCAACATGGTAAAGTAATTGCCTATTCTTCAAGGCAACTCAAGGTCCATGAAAAGAATTATCCACCCATGATCTCGAATTAGTGGCGGTAGTATTTGCCTTGAAAATATGGAGGCATTATCTATATGGGGTGCATGTTGATGTGTTCACCGATCACAAGAGTCTTCAATATGTGTTTAGTCAAAAAGACTTGAATCTCCGACAAAGAAGGTGGTTAGGACTCTTGAAGGATTATGACATGAGTGTCCTATACCACCACGGCAAAGCTAATGTTGTAGCGGATGCCCTTAGTCAATTGTCCTTGAGTAGTATGGCTCATGTAAAAGATGAGAAGAAATAATTGGTTCGTGATGTGCATAGGTTGGCCCGGCTAGGTGTTCAATTAGTGGATTCCACCAAGGGTGGTGTCATGGTCCATAATGGTTCTGAATCATCCTTTGAGATGGATGTGAAGTCTAAGCAAGACATTGATCCTATATTAATTAAGTTGAAAGAGTCGGTACTCAAAAAGTTCATTGAGGCTTTCTCCCAAAGGGGAGATGGAGTGCTTAGGTACTAAGGTAGGTTATGTGTTCCTACTGTTGATGGCTTGAAGGATCAAATTCTAGAAGAAGCTCATGGTTCGCGCTATTCTATTCATTCGGGAGCCATCAAGATGTATCGTGATCTACGGGAAGTCTATTGGTGGAATAGTATGAAGAAGGATATAGCCGGTTTTGTAGCCAAGTGTCCAAATTGTCAACAAGTTAAGGCCAGGAGGCTTGTCCCAAGATATGGATATTCCCACTTGGTAGTGGGAGGATGTGAACATGGACTTTGTATTGGGTTTCACTCGTACCTGAAGGCAACATGATTCTATTTGGGTCATTGTAGATCGAATGACAAAATCAGCCCACTTTATTCCCATCAAGGTTTTATTTTCGACGGAAGATTATGCCAAATTGTACATCAAAGAGATAGTGAAGTTGCATGGGTTTCCTTTATCTATTATTTCGGATCGGGGTACTCAATTTACTTCATACTTTTTGAAGGCATTCCAAAAAAGGCTTGGTACTAAGGTTAAGCTTAGCACGGCTTTTCACAATCAAACAGATGGTCAAGCGGTGCGCACCATCCAAACCTTAGAGGATATGTTGAGGGCATGTGCTATAGACTTCAAAGGTAATCGGGATGACCATCTACCATTGATAGAGTTTTCCTACAATAATACTTACCACTGAAGTATCGCCATGGCTCCTTTTGAAGCCTTGAATGGTAGGAGATGTAGGTCTCCGATTGGTTGGTTTGAAGTAGGTGAAATTTCTCTAATCGGTCTCGAACTATTTTATGAGGCCATTGAGAATGTCCGACTCATTAGAGAGAGGTTGAGAACGGCCCAAAGTCGACAAAAGTCTTATGCCGATGTTAGAAGGAGGGATCTAGAATTTGAAGTTAATGATTGGTATATTTGAAAATCTCACCTATGAAAGGTGTGATGAGGTTTGGCAATAAAGGGAAACTTAGTCCCCAGTATGTAGGCCCATACCAAATTTTGAACCATGTTTGGAAAGTTGCCTATGAGTTAGACTAGCCAAATAAGTTGTCTCTAGTTCACCGATATTTTATGTTTCTATGCTTAAGAAGTGTATTGGTGATCCGGTATCCATCATCCCCTTATAAGGGTTAGGGGTCATGAGAGTCTTTCATATGAAGAGGTGCCGGTGGAAATCTTAGACCAGCAAGTCAAAAGTTTGAGAAATAAGGAAATAGCTTCCGTAAAGTTTTTATGGAGGAACCATTTAGTTAAGGGTTCTACTTGGGAAGCCGAGGCCGATATGAAGTCCCGCTACCCTCATCTTTTTCCTTCTACTCGTATCCAAGCTTCAGGTAAGTAGCTCCTCTTGAGTTTGGTGATTTGGGAGTCATGTGTGTTATGTGTTCTTCATGGTTTCCTTATTATATGCATGTTCTTGAGAAAATTCATGTTTAGTATAAAACGAGATTCCATAAATTATATGTTCCTCATGTTGTTGTGCATTTTAGTATAATGATTTCATATTTGACTTCATGAGATGATTTGATGAACATATTTTGATATGCTTTTGATGAAATGGTATATTGGCTCCATAATGTTGTGTTGAGATTGCTTTTAGTTGGAGAAGGTAGTTCCTCTTATGATTCTGTGAAATGATGAGTTTGTGCATAATGAGTTGTGGATGTAGCTCCCACTTCCTTGTGTTGCATTGATTATGTCTTGAAATGGAGTTGATGTTTCCTTCTTTGAATTGTACATTATTTTTATATTGCATGCATGATGGGTTGCTAGTCTTGAGTCATAATTTTCGTAAGTTGTCTAGATCATCATTTGAGGACGAATGTTCCCAAGGGGGAGATAATGTAACACTCCAGAAACTAATAGGCTAAACTAGAGCTAAACGTGAGTGTTAACGTCAATAGCAAGGGTTAAGAGCCAAGGAAAATGGGTGAGGGTCAAGGCAAGAGGTCAAGGCTGCCCACCTTGACCAAGGCACTTCCCACCAAGACCACGAGGGTCTTCATGATCCGTAGTTGACACCACGAGTTGTGTTGCCACTCGTGGAGGTGGAAGCAGTAGCCCCCTTCAGGCATCTCAAAAATGGACCTTCCACATGAGCTACTTCACGGCTCGTGAACCCTTTAACGGCTCGTGGTAGTGGTCTTGAAATTGACTTAGGGAAAAAGGAGTTGAAGGCAAAGTGGCTTAGCCACTGCCTCAAGGCCACGAAAGGGACCATGGCTCGTGGAGCCCTTCGTGAAGTTGCCTTGGGCATGTGAGCTTAAGGGCCCAAGTTGTCTAGCCACTGCCTCAAGGACCACGAGAGGGACCAGGGCCAGTGGTCTTGACCACGGCTCGTGGAGCCCCTCGTGGGAATGCCATGGGCTTGTGATCTTTATGCACCAAGTGCTTAGCTACTACCTCAAGACCATGGATGGGACCACGGCTCGTGGAGCCCATCGTGGTCCCTGGCAGCCCACTCAAATGAGGGAGATTTTAGGGACTCACTTTTTAAGTCCTATGAAAGTGGGATCATTTTGTATTATTTTTATAAAACTATATAAGTTATTTTAAGTTTAAATACACCAAGACTAAGTCATTCTTCACAAACACCCAAATCAAAATCAAAAGTTCATCTTCCTCACAATATTTCTCTCTCTAAAACTCAAAGAAGAAGAAGAGTTGAATTGGAGCTAGGGTTTTAAGAAATCAATGCTACTTCCTCAAATTCCTTGAAGAATCATCCTAAGGTATGGTAGATTTTCATCTATGGGTAGCCTTCACCCATAGAGTCCCTTCAAAACTAGATTTCTAATCTTATAATTTCCCCAAAAAGTTAGGGTTTCACTCTAAGTCATGGGTTCCTTTCTAAAACATTTCAATGGTTGATTTATGATGGATTATAACTGAATTGATGATTTATTTTTGATTTATGATGAAATCTCCCCAAGAACCCATGAATTCCCCATACTACGAAATTGTGATCTTATGATGTGGGTTGATTGATTGTAGAAGCATGTGAATAGATTATGCTTATATTGATTGACTTAATTGAATCATGATATTATCCATATCTAATGTAGAAATTCTAGATGTTTGGGTTGAATGTGATTCATGGTCCTTGAAGGGAAAATTATGAGAATTGTACATGTTTAGGAGAATTGTGCATGAGCTTATGATTCACTTAGAGAGTGAAGATCCTATGACTATGGTCTAATTGTGGTATTGTTGAAAGATCATTCTCCCTATACCCTTACCCATAACTATGCATGAAATGTCTATGACTATGATAATCTTGTTGCGTTGATTGAAACGCTATTCTTATGAACATGATGTTAAAGGTTTACTCACATATCAATGATTCTAAGGTTGAAAGGCCATTCTCACCTATTGAATCTATGAGCTATCATGATACCATGTTGGTTTGAGTGCTAGGTAATTCTTCCATAAACATGAACCTAAGTTAAGACTTAACATGAACTTAAAGGGAATTATGCTTAACACCCAGTGGATATGAATATGAGATGAAAGCTTTTACGTCAGTTAGTCCGGCTTTCCAATTGGGTTCCTTTTACGGAAGTTAGTCCAGGTTCCCAAAACAGTTATCTCATGAGATGGAAACCTTTTACCTTAGTGCAGGTTTCTAGAAGCAATCTCCCTATCATGTAACTATGTTCCCATGTAGGCCTTTAGTTAGTGGATCCACCTAAGCTACCAAACTAGTTCTACCTTAGGCAAGTAGGATACCTCTTTTTGGTGTGGGGAAATACACCGGATTCCATGTAGCTCACATAGTCTATGTCTATTAAGGATATTTTCCTACATGACAAGAATATAAATTATGAGAAGAACATGAACATGAACTATACTTATGACTTCTTAAGGAGCTCTACTTAGTGTGGGTGGGGTTATGGGACTTCATTCATGCATTGCAAAAGTAGGCTTTGAAAGGAGTTATGGTGTGGTTCTCTTGTGCTATGAAGATATATGAATTTATGCATGTATGATATGGATTGTTGCTATGAGTTGCTTTCCTTGTTACAAGTTAATGAACATGAATGTTTCCTTATCTATGAGTGTTGGGTATGGATGAGGTCAAGGTATGATATGCATGATTATGGTGTCCTTACTTTGCTCCTTTTCAGGTTCCTGCCTTTGTTCTTGGTGGATAGGCGTTGGAGTTGATACAGACTGATTCCCTCGCATCCCAAATGAGAAGTTAGAAGAAGCGCCATCCAGGGATTGTTCTTTCCTTCCCTGAGCTCCAGCAACTTTGGCTTGTATTTTCTCGCCGGCGACTATAGCATCCAAACTACTTGAGATTGTTGTGATATGCTCGCCAAGGAGTGGGAAGATTCCCCAGAAGTCACATCTGCTCGAAATTGCTCCGAGCTATCTTGATTTTGAAGACGTCGTTCTAGCAATTCAGAGGCAATTCATGAAGAAGTAGTAATGTGAGATTCACCAATTGGTATGGTGGAATTCTTTGAAAATTGAACTGGAGTAAGATTATCTCTATTATATTCAGAATTGACTTCCATATTTGCTGGAATTCCTCCATTGTAATCTAGATAAATATTTTCGTGTAATCCGTCCAGCTCTCTTTCCAAAATTGCACCATTCATCGCTTCGTTCAAACGCAGATTCGAAGAACTGTGGGAGGTATTTTGTTGGGATTCTTGTTGGGTGTTACTGGCCTCTTCCTTGCGTAACTTTTGGCCCAAATTCGGCGGCATGAGTAGCTCATTTTGGCCATTTCAGTAAGACTGATTTTTCCCTAAAGTTACCGTTAGGTGCGTCAATTAGCTGTTGTGGTAGCTTTTTAGATCACTTTTACTACGGTGAATGATATTAAATTTTATAGGTCATGACCCACTTAATTCGTTTTGAGCTAAGAGATATGATCATTTGAAATTGACCCTAAACTGTAGGTCTCGTAAGAAGCCCTTCACATGAGGCTCCACGAGCCGTGGTGCCTACCACGAGACGTGGTGTCTCTTGTGGTCATGATCCAGTAGCTAGGAAACTTTCCCCTTAACCCCTACAAATTAAGCCAACCTCACGACCCCTCCCACGACCCGTCAAGGCCTTCACGATCCGTGAAGTGGCTCGTGTGGAGGAGATCAGTTGGGCAGCCTCAAAGAGGTTGCTGCCTCACCACCACGGGTGGCACCACGGGGCGTGGTGGCCACCACGAGCCGTGAAGTCTCACATGGTCATGGGCAGTGCCTTGGGAAGATGGGGCACCCATGGCCCCTTTCCCTTGGCTCATGCCCCTTGCCCTTGACTTGTTGCCTTCTCACTTAGCCCTAATTAACCTACTAAGCTACGGAGTGTTACAATATCTCCCCCTTGGGGACATTCGTCCTCGAATGACGATTTAGACACCTTACAGAAGTAAAGACTCAAGACTAGCAGCCCATCATGTATGCAACATCATAACAATGCATAAAACGAGGAAACATCACTCCATCTCAGACATATTCAATGCATCACAAGGAAGTAGGAACTACATCTAACAACCGATTATGCATGAAATTTCAACATTTCTCATGTTCTCAGGAGGAATTACCTTATCAAGCTAAAAGCATGCTCAACAAAATCTTATGGAGCCTTTATGCAATTTTACCCTCAAAAAGCACAATTAAAACATGTTCAACAATTCATCTCATGAAGCATATAGGCAACTCTTACTCAATGCACATAACATGAGGAAAATTAATCATAAAAACTCATTTTCTTACTATACGTGAATTTCTCAAGAACCTGCATAACATAAGGAAATCATGGAAAAAAACACATATAACGCACATGACTCCCAAAACAAGAAAACTCAAGAGCAACTATTTGTTTCAAGCTAGAGTAGGAGTAGAAGGAAAGAAATGAGGATAACATGACATTTTATTGGCCCTTGGCCTCCCAAGTAGCACCCTCAACTAAAACCTTCACAAAAAGGTCACTCATTGACTCTTTCATGGAAGCAACTTCCTTGTTCTTCTATTTCTTAAATTGTCGGTCTAAGATCCCAATCGGTACTTCTAAATTAAGGAGATTCTCATTAACTCTCAACTCTTCTAAGGGATCTATGAATTTCAGATCTCCAACACCCTCATATATCCAAGAGACATGGAAAACTGAGTAAACCAGTGCCACTCATTAAGCAACTCTAGTTCACAAGAAACCTTACCAACTCCACTCAAGATCTCTTATAAGCCTACAAAACCGAGACTAAACTTCCCAAACTCACTACAACTCTCAAGGTGAGAATTTCAAGCCAACCCAAATCATGAACATCTAGAACACCCAACGACCTTGCTATCTAATCACATCATCTCCCACTTAGGAGTAAGCCTATACTGACTCTTCTAAGCATTATTTCTTTTAATTCTAGGGTCGGAGCAAGTCATCACTAAGCTTTCACATCTATCACACAAGATGATTCTAAACCATGGTAAATTACACTTCTACCCTTTTTAAAGGAGTCTTTTCACTCAACACATCTAAGCATTACTTAAACACCCTATTCATCAAATCTATCCACATACCCCAAAACTTATCATGACTAAGTCGGGTTCAACCATCAAATACACTTAACCATAATGCAACCCATTTAAACTAAAGACAACATCAAAGTCTATCAAGTCACAAAAGACAAGCAACACCAGAATCTAAATAAGGATAAAACACATACCGGGAGCAACATTCGGAGGACACTCTTGTTCACCTCTAGCTTGGAGAGCATAGAACCTAATTTTCTTTGGGGCACCCATACTCAAATCACTAGGAGCAACTTGCTTACTCTCTCTCTTCCTCTAGCCATAAGTACCGGGCAATCTCTCATTTTGTGCCCACTCCTACCACAATCATAACAACCTTCCATGATGGCTAGGCATCTACCATAGTGCTTCCTTCCACACCTAGTGCAAGTAGGCTTAGGCAACAAAGATTTTCTATTACTCCCTCCTTGAGACTTAGGGTTAGACACCCTCTCTTGGTTAAATCTTGGGGAAATCCTAGAAGGACCTTGTCCGAAGAACCTTTCCTTGAAATCTAGGATGAACATGTCCATCGAACCCTTCAATAGAGGAATCACCATCATCATTTCTAGACCTCTTTTTCTCTCTATCTCCCCCTTTTAGTTTCTCCTCCTCAATTTGTTGTGCAAGGACCATAATATGAGCAATATCAATGTCACTAATGAGCATAGCGGTACGACATTCTTTCACTACTAAATCGGACACTCCCGATATAAACTTACTCATCCTCGACCTAGAGTCAGCCACCAAAAATGGAGCATACTTATACAATTGGGTGAGCCTCAATGAATATTCCTTAACACTCATATTACCTTGCCTAAGGTTATTTAAATCAAGTGCTAAAGCGTCTCTCATCTCTAAAAGGAAGAACCTATCTAGAAAAGCACTCTTGAACCTTTCCTACTCTATGGGACCTATTCCTACCGGTCTAGCCTTTTTCCATTGACTAAACCAAACTTGAGAAACCCCTTTGAATTGGTAAGAAGCCAACTCCGCCTTCTCTATCGGAGTCACTCCCACAAAGTCCAACACCTTAGAGACCTCATCTATAAACTCTTGAGGATCATCCTCTATTTTTGACCCATAAAATTCCAAAGTTTCTATCCCAGCCTGAGCCAACATTTGAAAACCAAACCTAAACTTCTCATTTGTTATTTTCTCTTCCAAATGGTCAATTGGATCTTGAGGAGGAACTTATTGATCCACATCGTCTTCCTCATTCCTTCTAACATTAGCCCTTGTAGTGGTCATATCCTGAAAACCATTGGGCACGGATTAGGAGAAAGACCTAATAAAGTTAAACTCTATGGCATGACTTAGAGAATGAAGAAGTGAAGATTCCTAAACATCCAATAGCCTCTTATTCATAAATGTGGCGCGCTTCACATTTATGAACAAGACTCTACTAGATGTGGTTTGAGACATCCTAGAACCATTCTAAATCTTGTGCTCTGATTACCAAGTTTGTCATGACCCAGGGGTACCCCCTAGATGTAACATGGCACATAGAACCCCGAAAGGGCTATATGTAAGCCACTTAGCATATCACAACATAAGATAATAGAAAAGTATGAAAATTTAAAACATTTTACAATACAATCAAGGTTTCATCAAATGAAGTGAAAGTATATTACACTTGTATCAAACCATCTAATACTTGAAAAGAGTTAGGGACACATCCCATAAACAAATTCTAACATGAAAGAAAGACATAAAAAGCAAAGGATGATCAAGTCCTCGATGATATGAGGACTCACCAAAACTTCTCTTCTTGATCTACTATGAACCTAGCCACGAGAATGGAAGTCAATATCACCAAACCCTACATTTGATAAGAATGTAGGCAAAAGTATGCATTAGTACAATAATGTACTAAATATGATGGCTAGCATAAATCATCAATATAAGCATAATAGAGACATTAGTCAACATAAGACATATACCAAAATCATAAGAGACAATAACATAAGTCATCAGCGTAAGAGACATCATCATAAGACATAGGTTATAAGCATAAGAAATAACAACATAGTCATAGGCATAATCAATGTATCTAGTTTAACATAACATAAGAGAAACACTTCATAAGTCACCTCAAGGCAAGCTTGTGCAATGCATGGATAAGACCCCATAATCCTACCCATGCTAAGCAAGTCACTTTAGGCCCTCATTTATATTTATCATCTTTTGATCTCATCCATAGCTTATTTCTCATAGACAAGGGAACATTCACCTTTAGTCAATCATATTAAGGAAAGCAACTTATAGCAGCAATCCAAGTTAAGCATACATCATACAAGTAGTCCTCATATCAAAACATACTGACAATACTTAACAACATAGTCATAAGCATATTCATTACATAGATCATCATAACATAACAAGGACATACCAAAATTACCCTCAAAGCATACTTGTGCAATGCATGAATGAGACCCCATATTCCCACCCATGCTAAATAAAGCTTCTTAAGTAACCATAGTTCATAATTCATATTCTTGTTGTTGGAATAAGCCTTAACCAACATAGACCATGTGACCTTACCATGGAATCCGGTGTCTACCCCACACCAAAAAGGGGTTGTCCTACTTGCCTAAGGTAGAACCATACTCATAGCTTAGGTGGATCCAATAGCTAAGTAACCTATGGGGACACGAAGTTTATGGGATAAGGAGATTGCTACTAGAAACCCGTCCTCTATTAATGGGAGAGATTCCATCTCATGATACCTCTTTTAGAAATCCGGCCTCTACTAGCGGGAGAGATTCCATCTCATATTCAATATCCACTCGGTGCTAAGCATTAATTCCCACAGAGTTCATATTAAGTCTTGACTTAAGTTCATATTCATGGAAGAATGTCTTGACACTCAATCTAACATAATTCATAAGATAGCTCATTATATCATGTGTGAGAATAACCTTTCACCGCCCATGTCATCATATAGATTCAATAGGTAAAAAGGCCTTTCAACCTTAGAATCATAATATAGTGAGAAAACTTTTCACATCATATCATATTCATACATAGGTGTGTAAATGAGAATATCCTTTCAACAAAACACAACAAGATCATAATCGTAATCACTCTACTCTCAAAGTGTTCTTAAAGCATATACTAAACTTCATAATTCATGCATAATATCATAATTTGCCTTTCAAGGATCAAAGCTCATATTGAATCAACATAGCTAGAATTCACTACATTAGACATGGATAATAACATAATTCAAATAACCCAACTACTACAAGCATAATCTCATAATATCCTTCTTTCATCCACAAACCCACATTACAATATCATAATTGGGAAATATAGGGATTTCATGAGTTCTTGGGGATTTCAACATAAAACCCATAATAAATCATCAATTCAATCGTGATATAAAGTAATTCAAGCATTAGAATAGTTTTTGAAAGGGAACCCATGACTTTGGAATCAAACCCTAACTTTTAGGGATTCCTATATTTGAAATTGGGATTTTGAAGGGACTCCATGGATGAATTTTATCCATGGATAAAGACCTATCATGCATGCCTTAGTCTCAAGACAATTCTAATCATCAAAGCTTACAAGTCATAATTCATGTACATATACTTGATTTCATTCAATTCACATCTATATGCTTCAATCTTAAGCAATCTAGTCATACTTCATTATGTTACCCCCAATCTCTCTCTCTACTAACCATGGTTCATCATACAGACATTAATAACATTCAATTCATGTCTATATGCTTAACTATCAAAAGGTCTACAATATAGTTCATCAATTCTAGAAGATTACTTTTAAATCTTCAATTTCCCCTTTCATGGCATAAAACCCACTTACTTCAATTTCATCTCTGTAGACATGGGTTAGGCATGTAAACATGTAATTTAATCTTAAAAACATAATATAGTACTAATTCAATCATAAACAACCATTATCCACTCAATTGGATCAACATACAACAATACCCACAATGTAGGAAGAAACCCTAGCTAAAATTGGGGGTTCATCTTCACAATTGGAGGAAACATAGGGGCTTCATGGATGAAATAAATCCATGAATGAATAAGCCATCATACCTTGATTATAAAGCCTAGCAAGCTTGAAACAGTGGAGTCTTGACTTGACCTAGCTTGACCCTCTTCTTCTTCTTCTTCTTCTTCTTCTTCTTTGAGTTTTCTAGAGAGAATTTTTATAGAGGATGAACTTTGGGAATAATTTGGGTTTTGGAATAAATGACTTAATTGGGTGAGTTTTGGGATAAAAATGACATATATGGGGGTCTTGGGCTTGGGAAAAATGACATAGCTTTGAGTTAAAACAATTGGGAAAAGACCCAAGAACTCCCCTTACTGGAAACTGCCGAAATTTCATGAAGGAGGCCTTCACAGGTCGTCATCATCACCACGGCCCATCAAACGGGTCGTGAAGAATTTCCTCCTGACAGTGCTTCACTATTTTGGGGATAACTATTTACTCCGAGATGGGAATTGGGCAAACTCAGTGGCGTTGGAAAGAGGACTCAGAGACCTTTAATTTTATAAGTCATGGTCCACCTAATTCGTTTTGAGCTAAGAGATATGAACATTTGAAGTGGACCCTAAACTCTAGGTCTAGTAAAAAGCCCTTCAAGTGAGGCTCCACGAGTCGTGGTGCCTACCACGAGCCGTGGTGTCTCTCGTGGTCATCATCCAATATCTAGGAAACCTTCCCATTAACCCCTAAAAACTAAGCCAACCTCAAGACCCCTCCCACGGCCTGTCAAGGCCTTCACGAACCGTGAAGTGTCTCGTGTGGAGAAGGTCAAGTTGGGCAGCCTCGAGGAGACCACTGCCTCACCACCACGGGGCGTGGTGGCCACCACGAGTTGTGAAGGCTTACGTGGTCATGGGCAGTTCCTTGGGAAGATGGGGCACCCTTTGCCCCTTTCCCTTGGCATTTGCCCATTGCCCTTGACTTGTTGGCTTCTCACTTAGCCCTAATTAACCTACTAAGCTACGGGGTGTTACATGATGTAACACTTTTACATAACTATATATATATATATATATATATATATATCATGATAAATACAAAAAGATTTTGCTTTTTTTTAGGGATACCTGATGATTCCCAATAATACATTGAGTGACAACATTCTTAAGGGAAATCATCAGTGTTGTATTATTATTATCATGACGCAAATGGGAATTTTGAGTATCCACTAGTGCAGAATTTGGTTTTATGAGGGTGAAGTCGAGATAACCAACAAATGTGCTAAATAAATATGGGTGTTTCGGTACATTATGAGACTTATATTTCGTATGAAGTTCTAACCTTAATAATGTAGTGAAATACCAACAATAAGTATAAATATGGTTTGTGATGATGTGTTTGACGTGCCATCACCTTGGTGACGACTTGTCAAAGGCACCATTACAAGCAAATTTTACAATACTATAACTAAGTGTGAGTTGACAGAACATGTGACGACCCGTCACAAGTTTGACTTCATGTTAACTTGACCGTTAGTTGTGCAGAGATAAATTGATTTTCACTAAAACATGATGTCAGGTATTGACGGACCGTCACAATCATGACAGTCCGTCAACCTTAATCGTTAACTGTTCAATTTAAAATGACCCATTTCAGTAATATTTGATGAAAGGTTCTAATGGTCTGTCACATCCTTGACGTTCCGTCAACCACATCATTGTGATGTTAGCATGATACATATATGTAATTTGTGCTTTGTGATTCTATGTCATTGTGTACTAACATGTTTCCTCGGAGGTACTGCTACCTCAACAATTGAACACAACTTGAGAGGGTGCTCAAAGGAGACCAACATGTCAGCTTCGAGATGAGCTGTCTAAGTAGGTCAACCCAGCACCACCTCGACCTAGGATCCGAGATGCAGCATGGGAGCAAGAAGATTCCCCCAGTTTGAAGAAGGGAATAAATTATATACATGCTCCAGCTTTGACTTATTTAAGGAATCACCTAAGGCACCGGCACCACTAGCACTGTTATGCCCAGCCATACGCAGTCCGCTCAGACACTCCAGCACCACAGGGTGAGGCTACTGACAACTTCATCTTTGATGCAGGTATCACCTTATACTTTCACGCATTCAAACTTTGCAAGACTAGAAAAGCAGACAAACAAGCATGAGAAGCAACTGAAACTACTGGCGGAGAAACCTGGCCCATTTATTGATAGGGCGATTGCCACGACCTTAGAGCCATATGAAAATGTCCAAACCCAAATGAATGCAATAGATCCCGAATGAAGGACCACTTACGAGAGCTTTCAATTTTAGATTTGGCTACTTGGTCACAGAGCTTGCACAGATTAGAGCGGATGTTGCTATGTTGTAAGGGCAACATGTTACACAAGTCCCGACCCCGAAGATTAAGGAGTTGGAAAAGGAAGAGTCGTTCTCTGAACTATTTAGAGCATCCCCTAGAGCAACACACAAAAGGACAATAGAGATAGGAAAAAAGAAAGAAAGATGATATCAGGAGAAGTGTAAAGAGAGGAAAATGAATTGTGGCAATATACAACTGTTGCGATACGATAATTGATTTTTTATGCAGATTTTGTGCTTGATGATCTTATAGGTCGTCTTGATGGGGGATTCTTGTAATACCTCACATCCTTTGACTGAAGACATCTTTGTTGACCTCCCACCGATCACACCAGATACTACTGATGCAGTAGAGACAGTAGAGGACTTTGTCATACCATCAGTTCCGGACTCTAATGCTTAGAGCATCAACGATAACCCCAGCTCTATGATCACTAATTGTCATATTTGATGCATTGAGGGCAATGCATAAAGTTTTATATGGGTGTATCATTGTTTAGAGGTTTTTGTTATCGTGATTCTTTTCCCTTTTAGGTGCTATCTAGTAGAACCAGCATGTTTAGAATTGTCAAAGAATATTTTGTATATAAGTGTGATGTGATGTATCAAGTCGGTCTTGTACAAATATGTTTGCAACAGTTATGGTTATAAGCATTCAAATGTGATGATGATATTGTTGTTGACTTTTTAGGATCTTGGTATGACATTTGTCGAGTATTAATGAAACAAACTTAAATTAATGCATTATGTATAAAATTTGGAAATTGGAAGTTGATAGTGGATATCAGGCCATGTGTGATTGTGAGTATTTGTATTCTATTCTTGCCTTGTATATGCATCTAGAACCTGTCTGGTTTATGTTCCACTAATTTAAAGACATTAGGTTAGTAAAGGATTGTAGGCCGTTGTTTAAATTAGTCCACTCTGCGTATAAGACCGACCAAATGAAAATAAGAACCATGTTGATCCCAAAGTTTGAGCCTGAATGATAACCTATTTGTTGCTAGCCTTTTAGCTTCCGTGTTAACTTTTAAAACCTCATCTTTGGCCCTAGTCCCTCCTTGGACATTGTGTACCTTAGCTTAGGCAAAATTCCTAGGTTGAGGATAGTTACTGTTAATTGATATAAAAGAATAGGGTATGAATAAAGACATGCAAGTACCATGCAGAATCTGGAAGATGTGGCTTATAAGAAAAATTTACATATATATGAGCCACCTTCAAGGGATTGGAAAACTATTTGACACAAAAGGGGGAGAAATAAGGATAGTTAGAAGAAAAAATATCAAAGTCGGTACCAAGGAGGGCATAGTCACTACTCCCAAAACTAATCCCACCTTTAGCCTAAACTTATGGTACAAACCGAAAAAGTCCTACTGTGATCCTAGTCCAGTAGTTTGTAAAGTCAAGGAGAAACTAATAAAGGCAATCCTATGGATTGTGTATGCATTGCTTGAATTTGTTTTTGAGCATGAATGTTTATTTTATCCCTGGTAAATAAGATCTTGTCATGAGAGTGATGGGGATTTCTTTGTGGTAAGGGTTTTAGTAACGCACTGTTAAAAACTCATTGTTAAGCACTGTGCTAAGTTGCTTATTGATACCCAAATGTCAGTCCTAGATCCTTTTGAGTTGAAACATTAATTGATACACATGTGCATGTATGAATACACTATTGAGACTGTTGATAGTCCTTGTGTTTGTGTGTTGCTTAAGGACAAGCAAATATGATAAGTTTAGGGTGTTGATATGCCGGTATTTGATGAAACATCTGATGCTTTTACTAAGGATATTTGTGTGATCTTAAGTAATAACAATATCATTTTGATATTTTAATACTATATAAGTCATAAAATGTGCCAAGACAGAAAAGAAGTGAAATGGAGCTAGGTGTCGAAAAAATATCCATGACGGCAGCACAGACGGGCTGTCAGACCTGCGACGGACCATCAGCTAATCCGTCACATGTACAGGAAGCTCAAGTGTATAAGGCGACTTTATCGATTGACTTCACGTATCAGCACACTACTTCGGTTCAAGTGTCAACGATCGCGTGTAGTGATATAACCCAACCAAGGGTTGGGATCATTCCCACAGGGAGTGGTTTCGAGAATTAATAGAAAAATAAAATTAAGTTCTAATCAGTCATAGCTATAAATATTAATGAATATAAACATACTAAATCTAAGGGGTGACGCAAGCGTCAATTATCAATGGGGGGTTTGTATTCGATTAATGAACAAAAAATGACAAAAATATAAAGAAACGAGATAGGGAGACGGGATTCTTGGGATGTGATAGGAATATGGGATAAAAGACACTATCGGGTAGATGCTATTGATAATACATCGCTGAATATTTGTAACTAGGCTAGACTTTAGTGGGGGTAAATTCTCTCTTGAGCAACTTATCCCGAATCAACTCGGTTTCTCTCGAACACCTAGTTGCCGCATTTAAGCACAGCCTCCGCCTTATCCCATTCACTCTCTTGAGCTGAAAGTGTGGGAGAGGGCCTAGGATTCACTCTCTCGAGCCGAACCCACAACGACCCAATAACCACCGGCTATCGATTTAGTAGTCTTAGTTTTAAAACCTCTATCTCGAGCAAGCCAAAAACACAAATATGAAATCGTATTTGCAACTACAATCTCATTAAGTTCAAACACAAATACTAAACAAAATCACATTTAAATAGCGAATATAACAACAATAAGCAACACCCAACAGTAGATTTAACCCATATTCACAAAATCACACCCCAAGAATTGGGGTTTTAGCTAGACATGAAAAAGATATAGAAATCGATACCAACAAGTGTTTCCATCAAGTGGGTACGATGAATAAAGTCTTTAAACACGTCAAGGATGAAGATTCTTCGAGACCCACTTCCAATTTCTTAGAATTGAAAATCTTCAAATCTTCAAGTTCAAGCACAATGTCTCCAAAAACTCTAAGAACTAAAACTGAAAATATTCTAAGTCTCCCAAAATAATAATTTGTCTCTAAAGTCTGATACTAAGCTAACAATTTAAACAAGTATTTATAGTGTTTGAAAATTTGGCCTACGGAGGATCATTCGACGCAGTTAGTCGGGATCACCGACACACTCGGTGATCCGCCCTTAGGTCTGGTTCATCACCTTTCTTATTTTGCCTTCAGCATTCTCGAGTTTTGAGGCATTGGGCGATTGAGTGTTCGCGGATCTGCTCGATGACGCGCCGACTGCTCTTTTTCATCGCAGACTTGACCTTCTCCTTCAGGGCTCAGCACACTAGAATACTCGACAGGATTTAGGACCTTTTGGCGACTCACCTAATAGATTAGGCGATCCGCAAGGCGCCCTTTCTCCGTTCTTTCAGCCGCTTTGTTCCTTTTTGGTTGATAGCGTCCATGCTTTGTCTCTTAATCCAAATACCTGAAACTTAAGGGTTTACATCAATTATTGAGACAAAATATGTATTTGAGGACACTAATTCTATCAAAATATAACCCTAGATGAGTTCAAACTATGGACTCATCAAGAACCCCAACTTAAACATTTGTTTGTCCTCAAGTAAAACTCAAGTTCAGCTGTTCAAAAAGGATGTCCCAAACAGTGTTACACAAGATTTAATCATGAATGTACACAACGAGGCTCAACTTAATCACGCAAGGATCAATTGTATACTCAAAGACTCAAGTTGTGACACACCATTATCAAATATTCTCAAGCTCATTATACTTGCTTCAAATGCAAGTTCAAGGTCAACAAAGGTATTCAAATGCCCTCACACAAAGAATGGTTTCATATTCATTCACAATGGTTTAATCATTTAAAGTTCTGAAATTAAATGCAACGCTCACTCTCACAAAGAAGAACACAATGCATGCTTTCATCCATAGGTTTGCCCGTATTTTCCAATCGACATTTGCTTTAGCTCACTCAAGATCAAAAAGGTATTTTCAAGGATTGTAACAAGGCTGAGTGCAAAAGGTATGGTCATTTAGGCTCAGTGACTTTCATCCTCATGAAATGTGGTGCTCACAACACTCTCTTTCCTCTTCTTTCATCAATTTCTTTAGTGCTCATAAGTCATCCCATTATTCACTTTCCATGGATTGTTCGGAACCCCATTTCTTTTTACATTTCTCATAACTTTATTTCACAACTTTTTCTTTTTGTTTTTTTTTATTTTCTCTCTTCTTCTTTTTTTGTATGGAGGGGTTCCATTTTTTCTCAACGCCATAGGTTAAAGGGGGCTTTTCTTGCACTTCTTGACTTGCCTTCTCTTTTCATCACACCCCCAACTTAGGCTTTTGGTCTAAGCTGGCTATTCAATCAACCACAAATCAAGAGGAATATAGGTAGTGGAATAAGAAAGGTCATGTTTTCATCAAGTTTCTTCCAAAGAAGGTTAAGGCTCAAGGGGTGTTCAAAAGAGGTTCACACACTCACAAGGTAGGCCACAAAAGAGGTAAATGTCAAATTGGTTCACACTCTTCAAAGTTGCCTAAGATCATATCAAGAGATAGCCTTACTTAGTCGACCGATCCAACGGGGAAAATTCTAGGTGTTATCATGCATGGTTCACAGTAAGCTCATCACATAAGGCATCGACACCAAAGTCAAACAAGACTCAACACTTTCGCTAGTGTGCAACGTTCATCACAGGAGAATCAATTTGATACTTGGCTAGTCACAATGAGATGCAAAGAGTTCACATATTAACTATGTAACTTCACTTGGTCTCATCATAACCGCACATTCATGTTCATTCGATTGTGAGCACTATTTGAGTCATCGATATTGATCAAAACCGAAACTCAAATTTGCTAAAGAACAGCCGCATTCAAGTGCATACAAGAGGTGGAGAAAATTTTGGAAGGGTCAAAATCATTTATAATTTAAAGCAAAAGGAGACACAAGCTCAAACATCCGCTAAAAGCAGCGCAAAACACAATACTATGGCTCACAACCCAAATACAAAATCAAAACATCAGTCATAAAAGCACACAAAGGTGGATCTCACCCCACCACAAATAAAATCCATTTGTCCTCAAATGCAAATAGGAATTATCCAACAGTGAAGTCAAGCAAAATAGAGATGGAAGTAAAGAGGGGGTCATGTCTACACTGTCGCTCCGTCTGCCTGGGCATCAGTGCCTGAAGTCACCTCAGGAGGAACAGCAGTACCAGATTTACCAAGTTCTGTTGAGTGTGAGTCTTCTAGAAAGACATGCACCACCCTGCAAAATCCCCGGGCCCGTTAAGGAATATTAGGGTCTAGGGTAATGGTCTTCCTGGTAAAAGTGGGCCTCCTGCCCTTGCCTTTCCCACTAGTTGTGGGTAGTTTCGTTGCTTTGCCTTTCGACGTAGTTGCATCCTCATTTATCCCATCCATTTGGACTTCTCTTGGGCTGGTGTTATTCTTTCAGCAGCTTTTGATTTAGTCATGTCTGCAAAATCTCGAAGAGAAGTTAGACAAACCTAAACAAAAGCACAGCAGAACAATTGCAGACAGACAAGCCAAACCAGACAGCGAATCGCTGAATTTCTTGGACGAGCTAGATCGAGCTCGCCAAAGGAATTAGCTCTAAAACTGCAGCAAGTACGCGATGGGGGAACCACTTGGGTGTTGCCGATAGCTTTCGGTGAACAAGGACAGGCCCGCCGAAAGTTCCAGTGCATACAGGTTTAGGGGTGCAGACAATGGGTGAAAGAAAAGCCTTTCAACGAGTCGCCGAGTGCTTTTGGCAACATCAAGCTTCTCGCCGAAGGTTACATAATCAATCATCAAATAAAGCATGAAATCAATGGCGAGATGGAGACATTAGGCGAGCCGCCGAGTGGTTCAGTGAACTCGACCCAACTCGCCAAACAGCTCAACGTGCCTATTTCAACCCAACTTCTCAAATTCAATCCCGCAACCCCCAAAAACAGAATCAAAGCATGCACTAGTACAATTAAGGTAGGACCCATAGAACCCAAACACAACCCTTCAAATTTTAATCCAGTTTAAGGCATACAATTACGGGAATTCAACAGTCACAACTACTCAAGCCAGATTATCAAATCAAATCATGCATGTAAATAATCTAATCCTATTAGGCAGGATCAGAACACTTCAACAAGATCATGCTATTGTAAATGAGTATATTTTTTGATAAAATAAACTCGGGGCATTGAAAACCAACCTTTGGTGTCGATAAAGAGAAGATTGAAATGCTAAGCGGCAATGTAATCCAATTCCGAGCACAAATCAGCACTAAAAATACTCTAAAAATGCGAAAATATTTAAAATACTAACTTGGTGTGATTTTGTGAAGTTTAAAAGCGAGGAAAAGTGAAGAGTTTGAAATTCTGAAACTTTTGGCCATAAATAATCGTACAGTTCGCATCCATTCAGCGACATTAGTATTGTTTGTCGATCTACTCGGCGACGCACCGAGTGGTCACTTACCTCACCAAGTTTTACAGGACCTTCAATCAAAGTGAAGGTCCAAACGGCGGTTTACATCGAGATCACCGGCATAGTCAGCGATTCGCCAATAATTTCATGTGCCCGTCGATTGTTATAGACTCTGATATGGGAGTTTCTTGAGTCTAATAGTTGTTTGGATCAGCGTCGTCAACCTCCTTGGCGATTCGTTGACTAGATTTATGTTCGCCAACTTGCACATTTCAAACACTATCCACACTTCAACCTGCAAAATCAAAACACCATTATCTCTAAAACAAAATTAAAGCATTGAAGAGTTTGGGGTTGCCTCCCAAACAGCGGCTTAGTTAACTTCGTGGCACGACGCAAGTTCTTATTCAAACTCCATTTGTGGGGTTAGCCTTGGTTTCATAAGAACACCCCGTATTTGGCTCTGGGTAGAGAGAAGATAGTACTTGGTCCATTTGGGATCCCAGTAGATGAATGAGCATGGAGTGGGAGTTTTTCATCTGATTCAGCATCAAGACGTTTTCCTTCAATTCTTCCAGCACCATATGCTGCTCATTTGCTTTTTGGAGTAGGAGCGTCAGCATTTCCTTGATCTGTCCATCCTCCTTATTCTTAAGTTTCCTTCGTTCATGAGGAGGAATATAGCGCCCCTTCTTGTTGCACTGGACTTCAAGATCCCCAATCTTCTTGGTTAGCTCATCCAACTGGGTTAGCAGGGCTGTTAAGCTAAAGTCTCTCCTTTCTATAGCTTGATTTGGCTTATTTAAGCTGTCAAGCAATTTGGCTGCTGTCACATAAGGTTGTCGTACTAGACTACCCGAGATAATTTGATAAGCCAACATTATGTTCCCTGAATCCAGACTTCTATAAAAATATTCCAGAAGGACTATATCGGGAATTTCATGAGTGGGGAATTGAATCAGCAGTGATTTAAATCTCAGCCACACCTCATGAAGTCGCTCACCTTCCGATTGACTAAAAGTTAGAATCTTATCCCGAAACATCATCACATCCGCTGGAAGGTACTCCATTTGTTCAATCTCATCAATTACACTCATTCTTCCTACTTCAACCATGAAATCAACCGAAACAAAACTGAAAATTAAGTAGAACTACGACTAAGAAGAACAAAAATTTTACCTAACTACAAATTCTCAAATAACACCACTCCCCGACAGCGGCAGCATTTTGACTTCACGTATCTGGACACTACTTCGATTCAAGTGCCAACGATCGGGTGTAGTGATATAACCCAACCAAAGGTTGGGATCATTCCCACAGGGAGTGGTTTCGAGAATTAATAAAAAAATAAAATTAAGTTATAATCAGTCATAGCTATAAATATTAACGAATAAAAACATACTAAATCTAAGAGGTGACACAAGCATCAGTTATCAATGGGGGGTTTGTATTCGATTAATGAACAAAAAATGACAAAAATATAAAGAAACGAGATAAGGAGACGGGATTCTTGGGATTTGATAGGAATATGGGATAAAAGACACTATCAGGTAGATGCTATTGATAATAAATCACTGAATATTTGTAACGAGGCTAGACTTTAGTGGGGGTAAATTCTCTCTCGAGCAACTTACCCCGAATCAACTCGGTTTCTCTCAAACACCGAGTTGCCGCATTTAAGCACAGCCTCCGCCTTAGCCCATTCACTCTCTTGAGTTGAAAGTGTGGGAGAGGGCCTAGGATTCACTCTCTCGAGCTGAACCTACAACAACCCAATAACCATCGGCTATCAATTTAGTAGTCTTAGTTTTAAAACCAATATCTCGAGCAAGCCAAAAACACTAAGGTAAAATCGTATTTGCAACTACAATCTCATTAAGTTCAAGCACAACTACTAAATGAAATCACATTTAAACAGCGAATATACCAACAGTAGATTTAACCCATATTCACAAAATCACACCCCAAGAATTGGGGTTTTAGCTAGACATGAAAAGATATAGAAATTGATACCAACAAGTGTTTCCATCAAATGGGTACCATGAATAAAGTATTTAAACAC
This sequence comes from Solanum acaule, assembly GCA_036250505.1. Taxonomy (NCBI): domain Eukaryota; kingdom Viridiplantae; phylum Streptophyta; class Magnoliopsida; order Solanales; family Solanaceae; genus Solanum; species Solanum acaule. The sequence continues at coordinate 34,262 of JAJOOR010009054.1, forward strand.
GTCAAGGATGAAGATTCTTCGAGACCCACTTTCAATTTCTTAGAATTGAAAATCTTCAAATCTTCAAGTTCAAGCACATTGTCTCCAAAAACTCTAAGAATTAAAACTGAAAATATTCTAAGTCTCCCAAAATAATAATTTTTCTATAAAGTCTGATACTAAGCTAACAATTTAAACAAGTATTTATAGTGTTTAATAAATTTGGGTTGCGGAGGATCATTCGGCGCAGTTAGTTGGGATCGCCGACACACTCGGCGATCTGCCCTTTGGTCTGGTTCATCGCCTTTCTGCTTTTGCCTTCAACATTATCGCGTTTTGAGGCAATGGGCGATAGAGTACTCCTTTGCGGATCTGATCGACGACGCGCCGACTGCTCCTTTTCATCGCAGACTTGACCTTCTCCTTCAGGGCTCAGCACACTAGAACATTCGGCGGGATTTAGGACATTTCGGTGACTCGCCTAATGGATTGGGCGATCCTCAGGGCGTCCTTTCTTCGTTCTTTCAGCCGCTTTGTTCATTTTTACTTGATAGCGTCCATGCTTTGTCTCGCAATCCAAATACCTTAAACTTAATGGTTTACATCAGTTATTGAGATAAAATATGCATTTGAGGACTCTAATTCTATCAAAATATAGCCTTAAACGAGTTCAAATTGTGGACGCATCAACGATGACAAATGACGAGCTGTCATCACTAGTGTCGCATCGACAGAAGTTAGGCGCATGTTTCTGAAGTTCTTGACGGCCATTCCAACGGACCGTCACTCTTATGACGGGTTGTCAGGACCATCATCAGACGCGCATCGGGTTTTATTTCAGTATCAAATTTTTATCGAAGAAGACGTTTTCTTTTGGCTAAGTTTTGAAGGAGAATTTCATAGTTTATTGAAATCTATTGTTGGTTGTTTGCATCTTTTGTAAATCTCTATTTCTCAAATGACTGCAATTATCAATTTTATTTCATTAAGTATGAGTGGATAAATTCCACAACCAAGGGTTGTGGGATCCATGACGACTAGGGAAAAAGTTAATGACAAAATTTGGGAATTAGAACCCCTCTAATAGTAATGTTGTAGCAAGACTAACTACTTGAGTTATTATCATTGAGCTAAGATAAACACTTATAGTACGGAAGAATGCAAGTGACATACATTTGATATGGTTGAGAAATCATTAATCGTAGTTGTAGTTGATAAACTGGTATATTAATAATGTGGAGTCTAGTTCTATAATTTACCCGACAAATGGTCAAGAAGTCTTGGTGAACACAATCCTGGTGAATTCTCTATAATCATCCTAAATCAAGTGTTATTGTTGAACTTTTCTTGTTACGAATGGATTTTCAAACACTTCCCAAAGACTCCCCCCATTTTTCATTTTATTTTGAAAACAAGTACCTAATAGTTAAACAACAATATACGGCTTAGTTCTCACCTTATTTCATGTGGTATTTGACTCTAACCTAGTTGAGTTCTATATTTAACAACAACCATTTTATTCTCCTTAATTGAAGTGTAAATTTTGGCATATCAACAAGCACATACAACTAATCTATATACGAATGAAAAACTGTGTTTAGATATATATATACGATTCATGCATATGTATACATACTGTGATACTAGATCTAAAATTGATGACAACATCAATTAAAAAGGAAATTCATTAATCCGATCCGTTCAAATAAAATTTGAAACAATTCTTCAATCATAAATCATGTTTTCAATAAATACACATACAAATCAATACAAAACATCAAAATATGTTGATAATAGACAATTCAAACAAAACATGATCTCTAAACATGATTTTTGCTAAAATATTTTACCTGAATTTTGAGTTGAATCTATTTCTAAAATTCAAAATAATGAACTAAATTGCTACAATAATTTACATGTTCTTATATAATTAGCAAAGAATCGATTGAGGATCGTTTGTATTAATGAAGCTTTCTCGATCTCAGAAAATCAATGATTATTGTGTTCTTCACGATGAAAAAGTCATTTTAGATAAGAAGTTCTAACTAAATATAATTATTTTAATTTATGGTATTGTTTTCCATTTTCATAACCGAAATTATCGTCCATCTTTTTCATTTATTTTAAATTTGAATTTGTATAATTTTTTAAAAAAACAGCGAGATATACAAACTTTTACCATGAAAAATGAAACTATAGATATGAACAAAGGCGAATCTACGTGGAGCGTGTCGGGTGCTCGAGCACCCATTAACCCCGAGAAATTTTTTATATATTTGTATAGAAAATCTGCATAAATGAATATACAATACATATTAGCACCCATTGAACAAAAACACTGATTGGTGCATTGTTCTGAGGTGGAACTTAAAGTTTCTCATGTGGGGCCTACTAGGTTGAGGGATCGAATCTCGCTAGCAGTCCAACTTTCCCATAAAATACACATATTTTTAGTCCCAATTTTATATTATTCATTTTACACATCTACTTTTTTTTATTAACTTTTCCTTTTTCTGACTTCCGTACTTCCTTCAACTTCTCCAAAAAATAACTCATTCCATTTTTAAGAAAAAAATTTGTCTTCTTTCCGTTCCAAATTTCCACTTTAACTTGACTTTTCACTTCTCCCACTTGTCAAAAAAAATGATTAAAACCCTTCTTCTTCTTGTCTCAAAGAAAGGCCATCAAGTTTTTTCTTCACAAAATCAAAATACAAAAGTAACGTATTAAGATTTGGTGTTTTGATTAAAGTTAAATATTGAATTTTTATAGAACTTCCGCTTATTTCTAATATTCTAAAAACTAGATTCAAGATTGTTTTTTTACTTGGTCAATAGATTTAACATCTCAAGCACTTGATGATTTATGGTTTAATTTTTTTTATTTCGAGTCCTTCAATACTTTTTAGATAAAATACAATTTTATTTATTACCAACTTATTTAATTTGAAAATTAAATTGTGGGATAAATTCAAATTGTGTGATTGAATGATTTGTGCATATTGACTCATTACAATTTCTATCAGAAATTTATTGTTTAGATTGATTGTTGATAGAGAGTCATGGGTTTCTACAAGAATTGACTGAACTATGTGAATTGAATTTCGGATAAAATTAAATAGAATTGAATTTTGTTTTGTATGAATTTATCTGGTGAATTGAGATGGATAGATATGTCACAAGATTAAAAATTGGGCATTCAAGTTCTAGTTCTACTCATCCATCTACCGGCTCTTCCGTAGCTCCGAAATTCAAAGAAAAACATTTATTCCAAATATTAATATAGAATTTCTTGCAGCCGATCCAAGAATTAGAAAGCTCATTGCAAGATATAATCCTAATATACGTGATGATATTAGAAGATATTATATCCTCAAAAAGCCTTGTCAATCAAAAGAACATGAATTTTCTAAAACTCAAATTGGAAAGAAAATGTGTCAATTTTATCTTAATTAATTTAAAGGTTGTGTGTGATTAGAGTACACCATGACAAAAGATGTTGTATTTTTCTTGTGTTGCTATTGATATAAAAATGAATGTGAAAGTCGTGGAAATATGAGTGATGTTGCTTTTACAATGAATAGTTTTAAAAATTGGGACAAGGCTTTGAAAGATTTAGAGCTCATGTTGGAGATGTTAATAACGTCCACGACAATTGTTTCAAAAGGATTCCTCATTTAATGAATCCGACACAGTCAATACACACTTCCTTTGACAAGGAATCGAAGAAAGAAAAAAGTGCGTCTGGACATCGCTTAAGTGTTTTAGTCTATGTGACAAGATTTCTGTTACACACTAGAAAAATTTTCGAACTGAGACTCGAACCATCCTTCGTTGTGAGTAGGATTTTACCGAGGAATTTAATATTTCTTGAGTCTTAAGGTCACTAGATGTAGCACCTTGAGTTCCAAGAAGAACTAAAGAGAGTTCAATCAAGTCATTCCTAAGTTCCTTTAAGTTTTGGGTCAACTTCAAACAACCATAACATTCAGTACAGGATGAGTTAGGTGGCCCATAAGATATCAAATGAAAGTTCTTTGAGTCACCTTTCCAACGCCACCGAGTTTGCTAAATTTCAAACTCGTATGATGGAGATATTCCTGTTTGAAGTCAGGTTGTCTAAATATGGAAAGTTACCCAAAAATAGTAAGGGGTATTTTGGTATTTTCTATAACATCTCGCAATTTTAAATAGCTAGGAAGAAGCTAAGAACTGGAAATAGTCATTTTTGGAAATAATGAAAATCTGGAAATTTGTTTAAGTTAGGAAAAGTTGAGTTTTGGCCAACTTCAAACGGCCATAACTTCTAGATCAGGATGAGTTAAAGTTACTTCCAGATATGGTAGGAAATATCTTGGAATGATCTTTCCAACGCCGTTGAGTTTGTGTGATTCTGAGTTTGTATGAGTGAGTTATGCCCTTTGGAAGTTGGGTTGTTGGAATTAGGAAAGTCCAAATCCAAATTTTCGAAGGGTAATTTAGTCTTTTCCCAACCTAATTATTCTAATTCGTTTTTAGGAGTTTAATTGGGGTAAAGTCTAATTTTAGTCAGTTTTAGAAAAGTGAATTTCACGCTAGGGCTTGGAGAAAGAAGAAAAGAGGAGAAAGGAGAAGATTCATTCAAGATTCGTCGAGATTATCTTGTGGATTTCATCGGGGTGATCCCTACAAGGTATGAGAGATCACATAGCATTGGTTTCACCCACGCACCAATCATGATTCAATTCAGTGAAATATATTTGATTTGAAAGTAAATCCTTTGAGTTCTTGATGAAATTCGGTTGAATTCTTGTGGGTTGTTTTGTTGAAGTTTCTTGGGGTTTGATTCATGTTTCCGGGTGTAATTTCGGTTTGAATCTATCATATATTGAGGGTATAAATGATTCTAAGTATTTGGGAAAAGAACCATCGAATTTTAGAGGGTTTAGGGTTGAGAAACGAGGAAGAAATTTCGTCGGTAGAAATCAGGTAGTGTCTCCACGTCGCGGACCCACTCCCCAGTTTTGGGAAAAGTTATTTCGCGTAGTCGAGCGGACATGGAGCATTCTTCCAAAAAATTCAAATCGCGACCTAAGATTTTAAATCACCTCCGCGTCGCAGAGCAGTTCCCTAGAATCGAGTCTTGCTCATTTTCCCATGTTTAGTTATCTAAAATCACTCCTAAACATCATGAGATCTTGCCAATCACAAATCACAATCCTTGAATCCTTGAATCCTTAATTCAATTCAAGGACCAGTTAAGAGTCAAGTCAAGAGCAGTTAAGATCAAAGTCAAGAGAAGTTCTTAGAATTTTCCAAAAGTCTTTTTCAAATGTTTTAACTTTGTTTTAAGACTTAAAGTTCAAGTGAAGTAAAGAGTAAAGAGTAAAGCTTGAAGTTCATTTCTTCAAAAGTATACGGGGACTATGTATTCCCAAAGGGTTTAAAATATTTTCACATTTAAACAAGAAAGAAAACCTCGATTTCCAAAGAGCCTTCGAGCTAGTTTTCAGAAAAGAGTAATCGCTTTCTAAATGAAGCAAGAGGGGAAACTTTGATTCCAAAGATAGCATTTGAGCTAAGTTTTTGAGCACTAATCTCAAATCACAGAAGAAGTATGATTTTTAAACATAAGAGCTAATATTGTATTATATTTTGGAGTAGTATTGAGCACCGATATGGGGAAGAATTCAGACAACTCACAGCCCTCATAAACCATGTAGCCATCATGGGTAGAAAAGGATTATACTTTTTAGATGATTCCTTTAGTGTTTTTGAGCATAGACTAGTGGATCCACTTAGTAGTTCAGGTTCTGTACCCTCGTCAAGGTATAGGATGGCCCTGGCAGCGTGAGGCAAAACGTTGTATCATCACAATAGCTCTTACGTGATGGTTGTCGGTTAGAGAAACTCCCAGAGAAGTAATTGTATTCTTATATACACAGTTTATTGTATTTTTACATACCTTTTCAGAGTTATAGTGTATCTTTGCATACACACAGAGTTGACATCATGTTTTAAACAACTTTTCTTTATATTGCACTTGTTTTAAACTTTTTTATATTGAAATGAGTTCAGTTATGTTGAGTTGAGTTGAGCCAGGTAAGTTCTTCAGATTTCCTTTCAAGCCTATGTTGTGTTTAGCATTCCAACTCGCATACTCGTACATTCAATGAACTAATGCCAGTTGGTCTGCATCTTATTATGATGCAGACATAGGTAACTAGGATCGGCATCCAGCGCATCGTTGATCTAGTGAGCAGTTCAGAGTCTGTTGGTGAGCCTCCTTACAATTCGGAGGACTCTTTTTATTGCTTTCGATTTTATTATTAGGTCATTAGGATGTCGTGGGCCTGTCTGACATCCATCTCAGTTGTTTAGAGGTTTCATAGACTGACAGTCAGTTAGTCAAATTCATTTGTCACTACGTTATTATTGGCTCATGTTTTTGAGACTTGAGGTTGCCATTTTGGCCAAGTTGACTGTTAACTTTTAAACATTCTAAGTTATGATATTATTCAAGTGAGTATAGTGCTTTTGATCATTATAAATATGCATATAGTCTTCCACTGAGTAAGTAAGCCAGGCCAAGGGTTCGCTTGGGGCCAGCAATGGTTCTCGAGTGCCAGCCACGTCCAGGGTGTAGGCTCGGGGAGTGACAAACTTGGTATCAAAGCCCAGAGTTCAAGAGTCCTAAGGATTCTATGAAGTCGTATCTGTAGAGTCCTAGTTATCGATGTGAAGCGCGCCACATCTATAATTACGAGGCTGCAACTTAGGAAAATTTCTCACTTCTTTCACAGAAGCATGTAAGTGGTTGGCTGAATTGCCACGGGAATCAATCACTTCATGGGAAGAGCTTGTCATCGCATTCCAAGTGCGATTTTTCCCTCATTCGAAGATGATGACTCTTCGGGATAGCATCCAAAGCTTCAAGCGTTTGGAGGGTGAGCCAATTCATGAGACTTGGCTGTGATTCAAGAAGTTGGTGCTGCAATGCCCAACTCATGGTTTGCCCGACAACGTTGTGCTGCAATATTTTTACCGAAGTCTTGATTTGGTGAATAAGGGTGTAGCTAACCAACTTTCTTCGATAGGTTTGATACAACAACCTTACATTATAGCAGTCTAGCTTTTGGATGGTATGACCACAATTAATCGGGCATGGTACACCCGCGAAGATAAGGTCTCCCCTCTCACGTTTAAATTCACCAAGGAGCAGCTTGAGAAAGACCAAGAGAGGGATTACAACATGGCAAAGATTATGACCCAACTTGACATTTTGTCCGAAAATGTCATGGGAGCTGGTGTTCGAAGTGTCAATGTTGTGGGTGTCGAGTGTGTTAATCCCGATGAGGCCAAGTTTGAAGCATTGTACAACGAAGAGGTGAACTTCCTAGCCAACCAAGGAGGTGGTTATTGTTCAAACTACCTGAGGCTGAGTGGTAACCAAGGTTGGAACAGGGATGAAGGATGGAAGGATTGTGATAGAGAGTGGAGGGATCGTAACCACACTTGGAAAGTGAGAGACGGGGAGAAGGACATGTACATTCTCCCCACAAGTGTCAAAAACCAAAGGATTCGGAGGGTGGCCGGTCTGAGGATATGTTGTCTCGTATTCTCAAAGAGGTTGAGGGGCCTGACAAAATTTTGAAAGGGGTGAAGGAAAATGTGTCGACCCTTAGACAGACGGTTACCTCACATTCCGTCTCTATCAAATAGTTGGAGACCTAGATGGGTCATATGTCATCTCATTTAAACCCGAGACAACAAGGGGGGTTGCTTAATGATATTATGGCCAACCCTAAGAATGAAGTTTGAGTGAGGACTTGCGTCGTGCCACGACGTTAACTAAGGCGCTTTATGGGAGGCATCCCAAGTTTTATTTGCTTTCTTTTTGTTTGTGAAATAATCGTGTGTCGATTGTGCAGGTTAAAGTATGGAATGTGTTTGAAAAGTGGTAATTGGAGAGCCAAAAATCCAGTCGGCGACTCGTCGATCCGGTCGGTGAGCCCGACTTGGACCGTTGTTAGACTCAAGAAATTCTAAGGTTGGAGTCTGTAAAACTTGGCAAGCCCAGGAGCAAATCGACGTGTCGCCGAACAGGTCGGCAATCGTGACTTTGTCCGCCATTTGGACTCCCACATTAACTAGAGGTCCTGTAAAATTTGGTGTGTCGCCAAGTGGGTCAGCTAATGTCGCCGAATAGGTGAGAACTGGATGTTTTTAAAGGCCAAATGTTCAAAAGTTTGAAATCTTTCACACTCCCTCACTTTTCAACTTTTCAAACTCACACCCACACTATATTTTCCCATATTTTGTATTTTTTTACCGATTCCTAGTTGTCATTTGTGCGTTCGGAGTTGGATTCTTTGCTGCCTAACTGTTCAACTGATTTATTCAGCATAAAAGGTTGGTTTTCCGAACCCCGAATTCATATTTTGTGATTTTACTCATTTGCAATTAATCTTATCTTAGAGATGTGGGTTGGGCCTCTCTGATTTCATTGTGTTTTCTCCTTGTGTGCATATGTGCCTATTTTAATTTGAATATCTTGCCTAAATTGTATATATTGTTGATTTCCCGAATTGTTGTGCTTAAAATTGATCAAAATCTTATGTTGTGTTGTTTTTGGGGCTAGTCGGGTCAAGTCTAAGTAACCCGCATTTGTGACAAATGACGTGCTTTGCCTAATGATGGAGCAGTTGACATCATTCTTAAGGGCAAAAGTTGTCAAATGGCCAAATTTGGCCAAACCGGGAGAAGTCTGAGTATCCCGAGGGCATGGGTGTAATGGGTCTAAGTCTAATTGAGGGGGTGCATGTTTTGATTTTGTTTTCAGGGGCTACGGGGTTGAATTTGGAAGTCGGGGTTGAAAGTAAGCACGTTGGGAAGTTTGGCGAGCTGGGTCAGGCTCGCCGAACCACTCGGCAGTTCGCTGAATCCCCCTTGATCACCTTTAATTTCATGCTAAAATTGAGTTTGGGTTCTGTAACTTTCGGCGAGAAGCCTGAGTTCGCCGAGTGCACTCAGCGACTTGCCTATCATCTTTCTTGATCGCCCGTTCTGTGCCCTTAACCCCTAAAATGCACTGTAACTTTCGGCGGGATAGTTCTTACTCGCTGAATGTTGTTGGCGCCGAAAGTCCCTTCCCATCGCCGACATGCCATTTTTCTGAGAATATTTTGAGCCAATCCTTTCGGCGATCCCGATCTGGCTCGTCAAAATGATTTGGCGACTCGCCGATCGATTCGGCAAGTCTTTCTGCAACTATTTTCTGCAACTTTGTTTGAACTATTTTTAACTCTTTTTGTTGTTTTTACAGATATGGCTAGAACCAACCTCAACATGCCACCTCGTAAAAGATCACGGGGAGTAGTGATAAATGAAGGGGGAGCCAATCCTCCTAAGAGGGGAAGGACAGAACCTCCAAAGGGAGGCAAGGGCAAAGGAAAAAGGCACGTATTTGAGACCCCGGAGAACAACCCCGACAAGGAAAGAGAGTATGCTGACTCCCAGGCTGCAATCTTCTAGCCGGATGATGACCAGCCCCTATAGTCTAGGCGAGCAGAGATCTGTGTTAGGTCTCGCCCAGACTCATCTAGAGCTCCAGCAGCCACTTCTCCTGCAGCAGACACAGTGCCAGCTCCAGCAGCACCTGTGATCCTAGTGCCACCAGTGGTTCCTCCTCCTCAGCTACTTAATAGATTAAAAGACGACGGGTTGATGAAAATTCTAAAGGAGAAGTTGTTATCCATAGAGGGCTTAGTAGGTAAGTATTCCGCTGTGAGGGACACCCTCCAGTTTCATCGGTTCGAGCAGTTCACCAAGCCCCGAGGCCCTTATATTCCTGCATGGGTCCAAGAGTTCTACACATCATACGGCGACTTGGTACCCAAGGGCAAGAAGAAGGCTAGTGCTTTCATACCAGTAAAGTTTTTCATGGACCGAGGAAAGAAAGTGGGGTGTAGCAGTGAGTACAGTATTATTGTACTCGACAGGGCTCTAGGTGATACACTTGCATATGAGGGCTTGCCTATTACTCAGTCCCTAGATGATTTAAAGGGATGGCTTGCACCTTTGATTTATGATACCACACTGAGGTGGATCGAGGCACACTACTAAAAAATTGTCAAAAAACGACGGCCAAAAGCGACGGACTGCGTCGCTTTTTTGGTCAAAATTGACGGAAAAGCGACGCAGTCACTTCCGTCGCTTTTTAGCTCGTCGCTTTTCAAAAAGCGACGGACAACATCGGTTTTCAAAAAGCGACGAACTGCGTCGGTTTTAGAGATGGACTGCGTCGCTTTTAGAGATGGACTGCGTCGCTTTTAGAGACGGACTGCGTCTCTTTTAGCGACGGACTGAGTCGCTTTTCGACTATTTTATTTTTATTTTTTAAAAAAAAGCAACGGAGTCCGTCGCTTTATTTTAATTTTAATTTTTAAAAAATTTCTAAAGTGCGACGCAGTCCGTCGCTTTTCTGGAAATTTATTTTTTGAAAATCCCAGAAAAGCGACGGATAAAAGGACACTGTCCGTCGCTTTTCTGGAAATTTTATTTTTAAAAACCCAAAAAAGCGACGGACTAAACCACGCTGTCTGTCGCTTTTTCTGCAATATTTTTGACAGTAGCAGATCTCAGCTTCTGCTGCCCACCTGCAAATTCAATTCAATTCAATTCTATACTATTCAGCCCAAT
>JAJOOR010009055.1:0-30585 GCA_036250505.1 Solanum acaule
CTTGGTAAAGAAAGTTTTTAATTCCTTATGGTTTTAGTGTCTATGCGATGAATGAATGCTAAGAGGCTTGTATTAGACCTCTTCGAGGTCGAGTACGCCGGTTATGACTAGGGGGTGATCCCGGGTCGTGACATTCTCGTGATGTAGGTTCAGGTTCTCAGCATCCAGATCACGTTTAGATCATTCCTGATCTCCAGTTCAGCAGAATCAGTGGTGAGTCCTCATTCTCCGAGGACAATTGTCATGAGTTTCTTTTCAGTATTTTAGTCCTTTAGTTTCAATTTTTTTCTAGACTTAGCTAGGGCCTCTCCCAGCATTTCTAGTCAGTTAGAGGCTATTTTCAGACATAGATAGATTAAGCTTAGTATTGAGTTAATATCTTCCTTGTATTAAACTCATCAGTTTTCATTTATCTCAGTTATAGTATATGGGTATTCCCCATCTTTTCATCTTATGTATGATTTAGCTTCCGCATCAGTTTATTATCTTTAGTATGCTCATGATCATGCCAGCAGGGTTAGCTTGGGATCACTAGTGGTCCTAGGTCCCGTGTCCGCGTCTCGGGGGTAGCTCAGGGCGTGACAGTTCAACACTTGAAAATCAATCATATTCAAGCCTCCTGCACTTTTGGGTTTACATAGTGTATCCCAAGCTACCAGAACTGTTCTCAATGTTTCGGTGCTGCCTGTCCAAATGAAGGTCCAACAGATAATAGTGGCCAGTTCTATGACCTTCTTAGGCATTAGAAATATTTTTTCCCGGTATGTTTGCATTTCAAATAGGATACTCTTGATTAGTTGAACTCTGTCACTATATGAGAAGAACTTAGTAGTCCAACATCTAATTCTTGTAATCACTTAAATTACTAGTTTCATGTATTGATGTACTGTGATCTTCTTTGAGGATAGTGAGATTTCAATATATTTAAAAGGTAGCTCTCCTAGGACGAAGGGGATATCTCTTAATATCTATTCTTTGAATTCATGTGTAGTACCAAGAATGTATAGTGAGCTTTTCTTCAAATTTGTCTTTAGCTGTGAAACCTCTGAGAAATGATTAAATGCTTGCAATATTAAATTAATTGATAATCTGTGATCCCTGAAATACATAATCAGGTCGTTTGTGAAGCATATATGTATCACTCTCAGCTTCCCACATCTAAAATGGTACTTGAATGAGGGGTTATGTCTGAACTGCTTGAATGTTCTGTTTAGGTATTCCATTATCAATACAAAAAGGTATGGGCACATGGATTCCCTTGCCTCAATCCTTTCTTAGCTTCAAAGCGTGGGGTAGGGCCTCTATTAATAAATAAAGAATAACTTATTGTAGACACATATGTCATGATTATATTCATAAACCTAGACGGGAGTCGAAATTCCAGCAGTACCATCTTTAAGAAGGCTCACTCCACCGAATCATAGGCCTTTCTGACGTTTACTTTGATCAGACACCTTGGTGATACTTATTTTTTGTGTAGCCTTTGACTAGCTCATGTCCCACAATCACATTATCTAGTATATTCTTACTAACTATAAAGGCTGACTGGGATGGACTTACCAAGTAATCGATAACCAACTTCAATCTTGAGGTGATTATTATGGCTATTAGTTTATACATCGTGTTGCAACAAACAATCGACATGTACTCTTTGACACAGCTAGGGTTGGACACTTTAGGGATCAGAGTCACAATAATATAATTAACCTCTTTTAGCAGGTTTCCTATTTCAAAGAATTAGAAAACCGCTTGAATGATCTCGTCTCCTATCAACTTCCAGTATTTTCTTAAAAACTCTACACCGAACCCATCAATACTTGGAGATTTTTCATTTGGCATCTCATTCAGTGCTTGTATGATCTCTTCCGTGGTTACCTCATTTACCAAAAGTTGTTGTTGGTGTTTATTCAAGCAAGTGTCATCCTTCGTTATATTAAAGTCCAAACATGGCAACTCTTGGACATTAGTTCCCTATAAGGCTTGAAAGTAACTCACAAATTCCTATTGTATTCGATTTGCATCAGTCAGTCTTTCACCATGTGCTATACAAATGGAGGAGATTTCGTTTCTTGCCTATCTAGCTTTTAGGTAGGCAAAGAAAAACTTTGTATTAGTATTCCCGTATGTAATCCAAGTGGCTTCGGACCTTTGTCTTAGAACCTATTCGTGTAATGTCAACCACTTCTCTAGTTGCAACAAAGTATTTATTTCCTCGTGGATCCAGTATGAATTAAACAAATCTTATCGCAAGACTTCTTGACTTCCTTTCAAGTTAATTGTGATACACAAATGTGAAAGACATTTAATCTGGATTCAAATACTTATATTGCATTCGTTCTGGTTAAAACGTATCATATTGATCCTCAATAGGAAAGCATTTGATTGTGACAAGTCGTTGTTGAATTTTTTGTATCATGCTTATTAATTTTATTGTATTTAACTTCTTTTATGATATATCAAATTTATAGTATAGTGCCAATATAGGTATTTTTTTTTTATGTAAATTGAATATTCAAAAACTATCTACATTATCAAATCTTTCAGGTAGATCTTTTTAAATAACATGTACATTTAAGGTATATGTCATCCCCATAAAAGACTTGAGAAAATAGCCAAATGACCCCCCAACCTATTGTCCGATTTCCAACTACACACTTATACTTTACGGGGATCCTATTACCCCCTTATACTACTTTAAAACGATATAAATATCACCCTAAAACTATACACCCACATTCATAACCTGAAGTGGTGGACACGCACTGTCAGCTGTCATGCATATATAATAATTTTAAAAAACTTTTTTTAGATTCTTCTTTCATCTTTATTCTATTTTACCTCTTTTTTTTCTTTTAAATTTGTAATCGATATATACATATGCGCGTGCAAATTGAACCTTCAAACTATAGATTTCTATAATACTTACCTTAAATCCTTCAATTGTTTTCTCGGCTTTATTAATTTCTTAAAATTTGAAAGAAAAAAAAAACTATTGTTCTTCATTGTGTTCATCGAATTTGTGTAAATCTAGGAAGTTTGTGAATGTGATTGGGTTTGGTGTATTGAATCTACACATTACTTGTTAATTGATTTCGAATTAGGTGTGAAGATTTAAGCCAAAAATCAGAAAACCTCATTGACCTACAAAGCTGTCAAAATAAAAAATAATAAAAAATTGTGGTTGCTGGGTTTGAATCCAAATCTGAAAATTTTCATTTTCAATTACTAATTGTAGAGACTAAAATGAATCCTTTATGGGAATCCCAGTGTTGAGTTCTTGAGTTTGAAAACATCTAGATCAATTGATTTGAGTTAAAGAAAAAATTTGACAAATAAGGAGGAAATATAAATCCATGGACAACCATTATTAAAAAGCTTCGAAGCTCAAGAATAAATTTTCAAATTTATCGGTGAGTTCATCTTTTCCGGTGATTATTTCTTCCTCATCGCCGGCTCGTTCAATGAGTTTTTCTGTCAAAATTTATAATCTATCAGATGGGAATGTTGGGACTGCTATCTTCTTCTCCCATAGAAGTGAAAGGGAATGTAATTCCCTCCATTAAAAGGGGTAATTTTTCTTATAAAAATAAATAAATAAAAAGAAAAAAAAAAAGAAAAATATGCAATTTAACTATAATAAAAATGTTCTTTTTTAATTGTTTTTTGCTTCTCACTCTCTATGCCATGTCAGCACTTAAGGGGTTACTTGATTGGTTTTAAAATAGTTCAAGGGGGTAATAGGACTCCAATAAAGATTAAGTGTGTAGTTGGAAATCCACACATAGCTTGAGGGGGCAATTTGGATGTTTTCTCTAAAAGACTTTAAGCTATATAATTCATTGTCCAAAAAGGATTAATCGCACTAAGCCCTTTTTCTAAGTGATTTCACAAAAAATTTCAAAGAAAATATATTTTTACATGAATTATAACCCAAAAATATTTTAATTGAACAAAACAATTATTATAGATCTAAATTTCATAAAGTAATTTTTGATACCTGTCAATTGATAGGAGATAATCTGGAGATCAATGATATTTCCAGGAGGAAGAAATAAAGCATAAATGTAATCCATTTTGTGAACTTGATTTGAATCAAGGATGTGCGAGATTTGTGTTCTAGCGAATTTTATTCTTGACGAACATAAAAAAAAATTCACAAAATTATTAAATTTAATTCTAATGATGAAAGTGAAATGTGAATGTAAGCTAGAAATTCTTGTTTAATAATACATTGATATAGTTAAAAAGACCGAAGGAGTATAAATCCTAGATTAAGAGACGGAAAATGAAGGGGGGAAAAGTGAGGAAGAATTTATACGAAATAATTACAATTGGAAACAAGACAATTATAGATATATCACTAAAAGAAGAAAAAATAATTTGTGTGAAGAATATTTTTTAGTATTTTTTTCATAAAGTTCATTAAAATTTTGTATAATTGTAGTAAAATCGTTAATTTAACTATAAAATCATTGAACTTTCACTTAATTTTATACAGTGTCATTTTTGTTATTTCAACTTCACCGAAAATCATAGTTAGCTTACTTAAAATATATAATTTTAAAGTAATATAGCTTCATGACCCCAAAATATTAATATACCCAAAATTCGATCTATGAAATTTAAAAGAAAATTTTTCATTAATAGTTTTTTTTTCAAAACATAACAAAGTTTTCTTTCAAATTATAACATATATGATATTGTATGAACGTGCATAGAGTATCAATGTATATAAATTGATATATTGTATATACGTGCACTTATAATGTCGATATATGTATATTAATGTCATATACACAATACACGCACGCGTATAAGAATTGTGCCTTCAATCTAAAAATGTGAATATCAAGGTATATATGCTAAGATGTAAGATATAACTATATTTTGTAATTATTTAAAAATATCACTACAAAATAAACTCATAGAGTATAATAAATTATTATTATTTTTAGTTTAAAAATTCAATCCAATTGGGTCATAGAGCATCATGCCGAATTCTTTTGATACGAAGAGTGATCCCTTGTTTTATCACAATTCATAGGAAATAGTTATATCTTGAATTAACAATTAGCAAAAAAGAAAAATAATTTTCACTTATTGATAAGATTCAAATTCGTTAGCTTCTAAAAATACTCTGTTTTAAAAAAAATGAAGTCAAACACGAGGTTAATTGTGCATAATATTGTTTAATTTCTTCATATTATTTTGTCATAGGATACAAATTTATGATGTATTTTTTTAACATGTGAAGTTAACTTTCTTTTTGCATAAGTATATGAGAATCGAACCTTTCAATTGGATTGGAGATTCCAATATCATGGATTAAATTCCGGATATAGATAATTTACTTTGCAAAAATCATCTTGTGGAGGTAATAAAACTATCAAAATTGCATCCCAGACTCATCTTCCTCAGATGTAGCTTTGGTGTCAACCATTCCAACTTCAAATTGAAAATCCAATTTAACCACTAAAAAAATTGTGTCACTCACCTCCGTAGATCATAAACTCCGTAATGAAGAAGGTAAAAAATCAAAACATGTAAAATGTTAAAATGTTTACGAGGCTTGTTAAAGAGCAAAATCAAAATCCTATTTTAGCATATTTGGCTAAGGTAACTTCATATACTCATAACATATTATGTCTATTAGTAAACTACCTTATGTCAAATTAATACACAATTTAAGGAGATTTCATCTAATTATAGAATAATGAGTATGTCGAATTATACGAGCCATTATCTCCCGCAATAGAAAATGTATTTGAAGCAGTAGTTCTTTATTCAAAGAAGAACTTTTCATAAACTACAATATTGAAAATGTATTCAAAAAGTGCCAAGAAGTCCAATAATGAATGATAGAGTAATTTAGATTGGTTAGAAACTCTTGCACAAAGTTACGTAGAAAAATTAAGGTAATTTGGATTGATTTGAAATCACAATTTAGAGTTGAAAAATAGTCCTCCGTATATTACATTGTATAGACAAAATTTATCAATAGCCACTTAAAGATGGTTTGACTTTTTCACTTAGTTTTTTTATGTGCTTATTTGAGGCGAAAATTACATAAAAAATTACCAAGTCAGCAAAACGTGTCAAAATGATATAATTCAGCCTCATTTTAGGTGTTTAAATAATATAAATCTTAACTAAAGTGTCTAAATAAAAAAAACGTCTCAACTATAAGTATCTATCGATGAGTTCTTTACTATACATGTAAAATAGGAAAATGTGGGACTCAAAAATATTTATATTCACTCTTAGTTCAGTTCACTTTACAATTCCTTGAAATAATATATGTTACTACAATTTTTCTACCGTGCCTCCCCTCAGTTGTACACACGTTGCAACAGGGCGAATCCTCAACTCCTTCACAGAGTTTAAGTTCACCATCCACTAAACCATTCGTGCTATCCTCCAATTCCAGAACCATATCTTCAGATGTAAGGTCTTCAACCTCATCTTCAATTATCACTGAGCTAGACGTGGTGAGTCTTTCGCCTATACTACACAGTTGTCATGGCACAATACCAACTTCTTACAGCAATTTCTTCAACAGTAGGCTCAACACAAGAGAGATCGTATGAATCACAAGCTAAACTATCCCCACCATCCACTTTCTCTTTCTCCCCACAACATTGGCAAGCACATCTTTTATCTACACCATAGGTCTCTGCCTGTTCCATTTTAGCAACTAACTGTCAACATCAAAAAGAAAAAGAAAACATAGTAAACTTGAATTCTAATACTTAAATATATCTGCAGTTTCAAGTTGCAGAAAGAAATAAAATACAATGCCAAGGCAATCCCTCAGATTTTTTACTTTGGGTTTCATAGAGTAGATATCAAGTTGCAGCACTGAGTCCAGCCAAACGCAAGAATTTTTTTACTTTATACTTTCATATTAAAACTAAGAGATAATTCCAATGATGTGGACCAAAAGCAAAATAAGTATACGACAAGCTTTTTCTTTAAAATGGTGGTGTTCAAGCCAATTGCACACACCTCGACTATTCCATTAGGTACTACCTTAAACTAGCACAGGTACACTCAGCACCAACGCTTAAACGCATGAAAAGAAATCACCTAATGTAATTTTGGTGCTGCTGGGATTTGAACCTTCTAGGAGCTGGTAACATTATTTGCCTGAGTGGTTCCCCAAGAAATCTGGAATAACTGCAAGTACTTGGTTGGTGACATGCACTTGCCAGTTGCCAGTGAAGGATTTGAAATTTCCGGGCCGACAATTTTCAAAAGCTGTTTCTCCTCCAAGAAGCTAACTAGAGAACAACCAGAATGACCAATAGTCTACCACTAAAACAGAAACACAAAAGCATGACGGAAAAGAAGACTTGCCTCCACTTTTGCATCTTCAGCGTTTACATGCACTGAACCACTCACCTAAAGAGGTAACAGGTTAAAATCATAGTCAATTTTACCAGCATTGTGTGCAAAAGACGGAAGCCGCTCAATGAACCAAGTGTTAGCAAGAAACCACATACCTGAGCTCGGAAACAACCCCTTGATATTTCTGAAAGACTCCTTGAAAGAGAAATCATTTCGCTACCAACTTCATTAAGCTTTGTCCACATCTGCAAATAATTCAGGATGAAGATACATGAATTAGAACTATCTCCGGCACACAAAAATAGGACAATCCATGCAAATTCAAGTCCCACATTAGTCGTTCAAACCATCTATTGTGTACTTATATTACAACTATTAAAAAATGCTTCATCATCAATGTGTTGCTTCAGATAAAGGTAGAATCATAGACAATGGAACAATCTTCCTACACGTATCATTCAAAGAATGAGAGTTATTTACATGTGTACAAGCAAGTATAAGAAAATGGAATCAGAAGCAAATTTATCTAAGGAAACAAAATCAGAAGCAAATCTATCTACGGAAACAAAATCAGAAAATCCCTAAATATATTCTATTTATGATTATGCCCAATTTTGTAAACAACGGGACATGGTCCCCATGAACTAACTCAAAAGCTGACTCAACTGGTTTATTAACCCTTTAACCTAATGAGATGCGATGGTGTTTTGCAAATTGACATGACTTACAATCCAATGAAGAAATATTTTGAAACAGAGGACAAAGTTTCTTCAACATAGGTAAAGAAGGATGACTCAATCAACAATGTGCTTCAAATGGAGACACA
Organism: Solanum acaule; assembly: GCA_036250505.1. Classification (NCBI taxonomy): domain Eukaryota; kingdom Viridiplantae; phylum Streptophyta; class Magnoliopsida; order Solanales; family Solanaceae; genus Solanum; species Solanum acaule. The sequence goes on from JAJOOR010009055.1 coordinate 8,174, forward strand.
ACACTAGAGCAGGCAATAGATCGAGATTCACATTCATCAAGGATATAGAGATCATCGGATACATGTCCTTTATCAATAACCTGATTCGTCGTAAGATCACGAAACAGACAATGACCGGGAAAGAAAGAGATATAACACTTAAGGTTTCTTGTAAGGCCAATTTTGGTAGACCTAATACAGATAACGGGGTAATATATGAGGTTGGTTTAACAGTCCCTGCTCCAAGACTATTACAAGTTGATCCATCAGCTACAGTAACCGGAGAGGGAGCTTTGTGTGATTGAAAGCTAGAAAAAATGTTAGGATTACCCGTCATGTGATCTGTGGTACCTGAATCAATTACCCATTTATTTGAAGAGGTGATAAGACATGTTTTATTTGACTCAGCAAAGAAGTTAATTGAAGCAGATTCCTTCTCTGATTTATGATATATTGAAAGAATTTAGCAAACTCATCGCCTGAAACCCGAATAATTTTCTCAAATGATGAACTAGAACCAGACATATTTTAACTAATGTTTAGTCCAAAAGGATTGAAAAATAGATTATAGATGACTACAGGTAACAAGGGCTGGAACCAAATTAACAAGATCTATGAATAAGTTATCTGCCAACAAAGATGCCCCTCACAGGCCAAGAAGATATTTGGACAATGGTGAGACCTAAACCCAGACTGAAAATAGACTTGAACAGGCCTAAAAAAAACTTAAAACTTCACACAAGTCCTAGAAACAAACAGTATGAAAACAGAATTCTTGAATCTAGACTGTACCACCAGAAAGGTTCAAATAGAATTTGAATCTGAGATCCACAGATACCCAAACCCAACAAATACCAAAACCCAATGCTCAAAATTAATGGTGGTTGGAAAAGAGATCAAAGAAGATTTTTTAAAGAGCTAAAGTCAAAAACAGGAAGTGAAGTACACACCTTCCAAGCAGAGTTTTAGTGCCAGAAGATTACGAATGCCAAAACGATGCCAAGCAGTAAGCCAAAATCAGTTCTGCCAGACCAATGGACTGGCGAGTGAAAGACAAACCAAATAGCTGAGAACTCCTCCTCTCAGGCTATCAGGAAGGTGTGGAATTTCTAATCAATGATTTTGAGCCCTCGTGGCTTTGATACCATGTAAAATATAGAGACAATGGAAAAATCTTCCTACACATCATTCCAAGAATGAGAGTTATTTATATGTGTACAAGCAGGTCTATTTAAGGAAACAAAATCAGAAGTAAATCTAGGAAACAAAATCAGAAGTAAATCTAGGAAACAAAATCAGAAAATCCTTAAATATCTTTTATCAATGATTATGCTATGTATACAATAGGATAATGTGTCTATGTACATTCAGTAACAAAGATAAAAAAGGAAGTAGCATGTCGTTTTTTGTAGCGTCTTACCAAATCCGTAAAGACTTGCAAACGTCATAGCTCAAGATATAATAGTACACAGAAACTATAAATCCATTAAACAGTATTACCTAAAATTAAGCATAGTCCTATATAAGTCGCACCAAAAATTTCATTCACTAACATCTAAAATCTTAATTGACATATGTAGCTACATTCATTGTACAATTTGTTGATTTATATTTATGTTTAATAATCTATCTATATATATATAATAGGAGAGGTAAAAAGTTTCACGTGTTAGCACCACCAAAAAAAATAAATAAAATCTGTATTTTTAAAAAGTGCTAGCTGTCATGTGTAAGCACGGGAATTTTCAATAGACAAACTATTTTAAAACAGAAAATTCACAAGAAAAAACTACCATTTCAGGTTTAAAAAACTGGAAACTGTACATAACTATTGCCATATTTAAACTGTTTAATTATCTTTTTTGATGACAAGGAAAACCCGCAACCGCTACCCTTTTGGGTGCGCACAGGGTAAAACCTCCACTCCTATGCAATAGCTCGCAAACCACATCGGAGAGGTAACCTGCACTAGGCAAGCCCGGTGCGACGAACTTGAGACCTCCAACGTAGAAGTCCCAAGCCCAAATCACTAGGCCACCCAAAAGGGATTTAAACCGTTTAATTATCTTATCCTTCTTCTACTATATCAGTTTTTTTCTTTTTCAAAACAAACCAATCAATCATTTTCTAGCGAGGAACTTCTTTGCAAACTACAACTGATAACATAGATTAGTTCATTTAGACTTGCAACTGAAACTCTTCTTATGGATTTAGAGCTTGATACTTTGAACAGTGTTAGATATGAGCCTTACGCTCAGATTTTCAGGCCTAATAAGTAATAACTTTATTTTTTGTCAGTCGGGTGTTGGCAACACGGGGTCATTATATCAAGGGTGTTGAGCTGATTGATTCTGTTCATGATGGTGTTTGTAAAGAAGCTTAGAATGCAGGGTGGATGAATTGGAGGCTCACTTCTAGTGTCCTCTGTGATAAGTGCCACTAAAACTTAAAGATAAGTTCTACGAAGTGGTGGTTAGATCAACTATGTTATATGGGACAGAGTGTTGGCCTATCAAAAACTCCCATGTTCAGGAGATGGAAGTTGTGGAAATGAGGATGTTGATAGGATTAGAAACGAAGATGTTCGAGACAAGGTGGAGTGGGCCCCGTGGTGGACAAGATGAGGAAAGCGAAGCTCAAATGATGCGAGCACATGAAGAGGAGAGGCACATATTGTCACGCCCCGAGCCTACACCCTGGGAGGGACTGACACTCGAGAACCATTGCTCGCCCCAAGCGAACCCTTGGCCTGGCTTACTTACTCAGCGGAAGACTTAATTCAACAAAGACAAGTCTATGTAATAAACTGGAATGTTATAATGGAACATTCAACTTGGCCATTAAGGCAAACTCAAGTCTTAACATAAGATAATGACAATGAAAAGACTAAAGAACTAACATATGACTGTCTATGAAGCCTCTAAAACAACTGAGATGGATGTCGGGACAAATCCCACGACATCCTAATGAACTAATAAAATAACTGAAAGCAATAAAAGAGTCCTCCGGAATGCAAGGAGGCTCACCAACTGACTCTGGAGTGCTCACTAGATCAACGATGCGCTGGATGCCGATCCTAGTTACCTATGTCTGCATCAAAATAAGATGCAGGCCAATTGGCATCAGTACATTGAATGTACGAGTATGCGAGTTGGAATGCTAAACACAACATAGACTTGAAAGGAATATGAAGAACTTACCTGACTCAACTCAACATAACTGAACTCATTTCAATATAAAGCAGTTTAAAACAAGTGCAATATAAAGAAAAGTTGTTTAAAACATGATGTCAACTCTGTGTGTATGCAAAGATACATATAACTCTGAGATGTATGTAAAAATACAAATAAACTGTGTATTTAAGAATTCAATTACTTATGTGGGAGTTTCTCTAACCGACAATTATCACGTAAGAGCTATTGTGATGATACAACGTTTTGCCTCACGCTGCCAAGGCCGTCCTATACCTTGCCGAAGGTATAGAACCTGAACTACTAAGTGGATCCACTAGTCTATGCTAAAAAGCACTAAAGGAATCATCTAAAAAGTATGACCTTTTTCTACCCATGATGGCTACATGGTTTATGGGGGCTGTGAGTTGTCTGAACTCTCCCCCATATCGGTGCTCAATACTACTCCCAAAAATGTGATATTAGCTCTTATGTTTAAAACCATACTTCTTTCTGTGATTTGAGATAATTGCTCAAAAACTTAGCTCAAAGGCTATCTTGGAAATCATAGTTTCCTCTCTTGCTTCATTTAGAAAACGATTACTCTTTACTGAAAACTAGCTCAAAGGCTCTTTGGAAATCAAGGTTTCCTTTCTTGTTTAAATGAGAAAGCATTTTACTCTTTGGGAATACATAGTCCCGATATACTTCTTTTGAAGAAATGAACTCAACTCTTTACTCTTTGCTTAACTTGAAACTTAAGTCTTTAAACAAAGTTAAAAATACTTTTGAAAACTTTGCATTTGGTGGTCAATCTGGAAAGAGAGAAACAATAGGAGCTTCGAAAATGTGCAAAATAATCTACAGGATGTCAAAATGAAGTGTTCAGCTGTATTTTACTTTTGGTGTAAACATAGTTTATTAGCTCAAATTGAAGACATCTTTGATGTTCTAGATTGTTTATAGGCAACAAGTATTAGCCTTGAGCTTTTAATAGATTGTAATACTTCTGAAGGGGAACTACAGTTTTTTTTTTGAACATTGAAGGGGAACTACAGTTTTGGTTGTAGTATACCTGTGGATATAGAGTAATGTTACCAGTTTCAAAAAAAAAAAAGAATCGGGATAAGTCACTAGGCTCATGAGCTCTCCTTATAAGGAAGCAGTACTAAACAGTAAATATATAACATAATCGTTAAAGAAAATAAACTAGGTGAATACTTCATAATAGGAAATTAGAAACTTGGGAGTAAGAAAGCTTGAAATTGTATATTTGCATCTGAACCAAAATTTGATATGTTTTTCCACCTTGATTAACATGGTTTTTACTTCACAAATCCACTTAATCACAGTATATTGATTTCTCTATCAAAATCATTGTTGTTGTACATATCAAATTTTTTCTTGTGTTGGATATTTTTTCATCTTTCCTAAATTCTGCACATTATGTTCTTTATGAATATTATATGATAAAATTTCAAAATGTAGTGTGAGTTATGCTGTCTGTATAATAGAAATTTTTACGGTACAGACTTTTATTTGAAAGAAATGTCTATCTAATAGAAATTTCTAGAAAAATTTACAACATTTCTTTGAAATAAAAGTCTGTAGCATAAAAATTTCTATTAGACAGACAGCATAACTCAAACTACATTTTGAAATTTTATCATATAATATTCATAAATAACATCTTTTACGTGCCGAAATTGCAGAAAACATGAACAGAAATTAAACCTTAATATAGAAGGACAAAAATGAAAACGCAAAGGAAGCAAAACTAAAGAATCACAAGAATAACATGCCAAAGACGCACATGAGATGTGCAAAAAAGAATGATCAGGGCATATTTTGAGGGCCAGAAAATACATGTCTCTAGAATCAAGGAGAAATGCCTCCATAACTTGTATTCTTAAGTAAAAGTTGTATGCCGGATGATCCTAGTTAATATATGGACTTCCTTGACTTTCTAGGAAGCAGGATGTAACAGCTGCATGGCCAATTGACCATCCCTTGCAGGTCATTTGTATCTTTTTAGTACCATCTTGGTACATATTTATTAAGCCTTACCTTATCAAAAAAAAAATCACAAATCCCAAGAGTCAAAGGTGGCATCATCTAAATGAAGTGAAAAGAAGACAAGTTTTTTAATCAGAGGCGAATATAAGAATTACACTTTATGGGTTCAACTTTTAAGGTTCTTAGTATTGAACTCATTATATATGTAACTTATGAGTTCAAATCTACTATTTGTTGCAATTTCAGTGAATTTTTACCCATAAATTTGGGTTCCGCTTTGAAAGTATTGGATTCAGATGAACCCATTAATGTAATGTTGCATCCTCCCCTGGTTATTTTAATCAAAGCAACTAAGGGTCTTCCTGGGCAGTCCAAATTATTTGATATGAAAATGAGTTCAAGATTAATTTTGTCAAAAAAAAAAAAGAGTTGGGGAGAAAAGAATGTAAGAAGATGCAGGGGCACAGAATCACAAATTGTTAGATCTTATGTAAAATTGGCTTTTACGTGATTGAGTAGAATCCTTTCTCCCATTGGAAATCATAAAAAGTCACGGAAGGTGACTTCACTTGTGCTGTAGTAGCTTGAAATTCTTTATGTATTAAGTAATTTATGGAGAAAAATTGTAAGGAGGTGTTTCTTGTGTAAAGAGAACAGAGACAGTTAGGGTTTTCTTCCTCGCAGCACATTACAGATAGCAGAACTAGAGCTTAATTTTTCACTTAAGAGTTAATCATATGATGACCGTCATAATGGATCTCCATCTGGGAACTTGGTAGAATTTTGGTGCTAATTGATATTGGTTCGGGGACCTGAAGCAGAGAAGAAAAAATTACTTGAACATTTGATGGCAGAAGAATCAACCTTGAAAGATAAAACCACATTCTATTCTGTCTATTTTCAAAATATAAATGATGAATAAAATTGTATTTTCTGAATATGTGTCTGAACTCTGAACAACATCTCTAATATCTTGGTACAAATGGTCTATACTTTTGTTTTCTGGTAAATCCATTCATCATTGTTATATGTCATTGATCTCAGAGAGATAGAAAACAAAATTGGGGTTGGGGGTTGGGGTGTTTACCAACAGGCAAGGAAGAGAGGGGTACTTTATGTCAAGACGCCAACCATAACCATGATACTGAACTATTAGCATAGAGCAACAAGGAAAAATATACATCAATGTAGTTTCAAAATATTATTATTATTATGTTTGCAAAATAAGTCATCCGCCACTGGATAACAATGCTTTATCTCTACCTTATTATATATTTTTAAAACTTTTTTTTTGGTTAAGGGGGTTACGCAAGAGCCACCACCTCCATTTCCCTTCTCAAGAAGCTTCACATGGGCACCCCTCATATAGAGTAGAGCGAATTCTTTATTGAGAAGAGAAAAAAGATAGGTTTTCTAAATTAGTATTTGCCTTCCACGTATCTCGGTAGACAACCTTAGTTTAGAGAAGAGCCAAGAAAAAAGAACTACTACCTCATATAGAGATGATTGCAAAGAGAGAGAACAAGAGTTAGGAATTTTTTATTGATAACGAAACAAGATAAACATATTATACAGTACTAGCTGGGGCATAGCAATCAAATTACATCATCAGATTCAAACCTGGTTATTCCATGAAGGATAGAGAAGAGACTAAGACATTATGCATAAGAAAAGGTAACAAACAGAAGATGAAAAAAGACATTTCAAGAGTTCATGTAAGGATTATCAGACCTTGTTAGTACTTTGACCAGCAGAGTGCCCCACCACAAGGCCATCTTCTACCACTTCCGTACGCTTCCGCCTCTTGTAGGTCCGACTAACAACATCTGATGAACCATCAAGGTTTGTATCACCATCCTTGTCTTCAACTAGGTGGCCCTTCAATTTCTTTACAGTTCGACCATTTTCAGCCAACAAACCCGGTGCAACATTAGCACCATCGGTCTTTCCTTTATTTTCACCAACCATTTCTGCCTCCTTGGCCAATCAACCAAAATCCTAATTCCAAAATCTTTATAGCAAAGAAAAGTAAGTTTTCACTACAAAAACCCCACTTTGCACCATAAGTGCTTCAAATTTCTCTATCAATCAACAAAACATAATCCATTTCACTACTCCAACACTAAATTAACCTCTATCTAAAAGGGTAAAATTTCAAAACAGATTATCAACAAAACATTGTCAATAGCAAAGAAAGTAAAAACCATGTCAAGAAAAGATATACATTTTTACATCATCAACCATTTCTACCTCCTCAATAAACCAATAAAAAAACCTAATTCCTAAATCACTACATCAGAGAAAACTAAAATCCCACAAAAAAAATTCCAACATGGTCCATCAAAAAATATTGCAATTCCTCAATCAGGCGACAACATAACAAGCATTTCACCATTTCTATACTAAGTAGGCGTATCGTGAGATGGAATCAGCGTTTGGACATGCGATTTTACGTGAATTCCATCTCATGATTCCATATCATGAGATGTGATTCCATATTCTCCAAAAATCATGATATGGGAATTCCATATCATGATTTGAGATATTTTTAATACAAAAATTGATCCACAAATTTATATTTTGTTAAAACAACCCCACATTTATATCTACTAACCATTTATTTTATATGTAAATAAAATTTATAATGACATCGTTACTTTTTAAAATTTATTATTCTCACCAACATATAGTCACTTTAACTCACACCAACCGATTGTTGAGTAATATTAAAGACTAGTATACTACAATTTATGTTCAATTTTTTTATTGAATTAAAGTTAGATGAAACAGTTACTTAAATGGAGAACAAATAGCAATGTAATAATTTATTATGCGATTTTATAAATTTTTGTTTATTTTGTAAGATTGGATAAACAATTGGGATTATTTTAATAATTTTACAACTTATGAATTCTTATGTTTATGAGAAAATATACAACATTAAAATTACATATCGCATGTCCAAACAAAACTTTAATTTTATCTCATAATTCCATATTATGATATCATATCATGATTCCTTATCATGATATCATATCACATAGCCAAACGGGCCCTAAATAAACCCCTTAATCCAAAAACTCAAAAATCATAAAAAGAACTCCAACATTTCAACATAAAAAACATAACTTGACCAAATTAATCAACTTAAAAAGACTGCATTCAAATAAATTACACAAAAAATAACTATAAAAATGCAAAATTTAACTTCACCTGAGATATGTATACAGATTTTTGAGTGATTCGGTCTTAAAAATGGCAGAGAGAGAACTAGGTCTTATCCTAGAGAGTACTTGAAATTTTTTGAAAACAAAGAGGGCTTTTTCCGCTTTTTGTGTAATTTAAGTAGGAAAAATTAAAAACTTTTTTTCTCTGCAGTTTCAGTGTTGACCGGGAATTGACCGGCTAATGTCGATACCCGATTGGAAATTGTGTCAAATTTTAGAATACATGGTATTTTCAGTCTCAGTTTAGATATTAATTATTTTTAAAATTTCTTTAAATCTGAAGATGCTTTCTTTTTAAATAAGTGTTTAACATTTTCTACTAGAATATGGATAAGCAAAACAAATTAGATGGTGAAGATGCAATAATGACAGTTCCCATATCGTGTATTGCAATACACGATATGGGAACATCTATTATTGCATCTCCACTATCTACTTTATTTTGTTTATCCATATTCTAGTATAAAATGTTAAACACTTAGCTAAAGACGAGCATCTTCACATTTAAAGAATTTTTTAAGAATAATTAATATCTTAACATGATTTTTTTAGAATAATTAATATCTAAACTGATATTTTAAGAATAATTAATATCTTAACATGATATTTGAAGAATAAATTAATATCATGTTAATTTTCAGTCTCAGATTAGATCTAAGCTTTTTATATGTATTTATTTATTTTGAGAAATTGACATAAATTAGGATACAATTAATTGTGCACCAATGAAAAGTATAAGAGTGTCATTATGTTGATGGTACAAGCTAGATTGTTAGAGGATCCACATGCAAGACTTGGGTCCGAATCCAGCTAGATTGTTTATTTCACTATTTTTATTTTAAGTTTATCTTAGAGCTCATATTTGAGTTAAGGTAATTCACTATTTTTATTTTAAGTTTATCCTAGAGAGTACTTTAAAATTTTTGAAAACAAAGAGGGCTTTTTCCGCTTTTCCTGTAGTTTAAGTAGGAAAAATAAAAAATACTTTTTTCTATGCAGTTTCAGTGTTGACCAGGAGTTGACCGGCTAATGTCGGTACCCAATTGGAAATATATATTAATTATTTTTAAGGCTTTTCATCAGATATTGAGATAAAATAAGCATTTGAGGACACAATTTCTATTAAAACATAGCCCTAAATGACTCCAATTTGTGGACTTATCAACCAACAACTCTGAAGCTCAACTAGATCAACGAAGCACTGGATCCTGATCTGGATTACCTGTATCTACATCATAAAAGATGCAGACCAAATGACGTCAGTACATGGAATGTACGAGCATGCGAGGGAAAATCTAAAGCAAGACATAAAGTTGAAAATGGAACTGAAGAAACTTACCTCATCTCAGCTCAACTCAACTCTTTTCAATATAAAGCAGTAATAAAGATGCAGTATAATGAAAAGCTTTAAAACATGTAGATAACAACTCATTGTATTTAAAAACACAATAGTAACTTAGTTTTGTATATGAAAATAAAAGTAACTCTGTGGGAGATTCTCTAACCGACAACCATCACTATGAGTTATGTGATGATACAACGTCTAGCCTCACGCTGCTAGGGCCATCCTATACTTTGCCGGGGTATAGAACCTGCTACTAAGTGGATCCACTAGTCTATGCTAAAAGCATTAAGAAATCATCTAAAACGTATGACCCTTTCTACCCATGTTTTCTTTAAATGTGAAGATGCTTTTTTTAACTTAGTGTTTTACATTTTCTACTAGAATATAGATAAGCAAAACAAAATAGACGGTGGAGATGCAATAATGGCAGTTCCCATATCGTGTATTGCAATACACAATAAGGGAACGACTATTATTGCATCTCCACTATCTACTTTATTTTGCTTATCCATATTCTAGTATAAAATGTTAAACACTCAGTTAAAGACAAGCATCTTCACATTTAAAGATTTTTTTAAGAATAATTAATATCTTAACATGATATTTTAAGAATAATTAATATCTTAACATGATATTTTAAGAATAATTAATATCCAAACTGATATTTTAAGAATATTTAATAGCTTAACATGATATTTTAAGAATAAATTAATGTAAGAGTGCACCCACTTCTTAGTTAAATTAATTTGTTAAATAATATTATAAGAATCAAAGAAATTAATACATAAACATTAGTTTAACAATCCAAGTATGATTTTAAGCACATAAACAATACTAGGATCACCAAATTCTCAGTTTAAACAATATATTTATAATTAATTCGCTATCAAATGCTTAAAGGAAAACTTTAAGACAAAAATTATGAAGATAATGTGATTGAGAAAATAAAACACTTAATCTGAATTCAAATACCTATAAAATAACCTTAATAATTTTTTTATTTCAGTAATTCCTCTGAGGTTAATAATGATATACATATGTGAAGGACACTTAATCTGAACTCAAATACTTATATTGCAGTCTGATGAGTCTTTTGATAAAAACACCAGTAGGTTGATCCTCAGTAGTGATTTTGATTGTGACAAGTCTTTGATAGATTCTTTCTCTCAAGACAATTAATTTATTATATTTAATTTCTTTCACGATATATCAAATTTACAAAATAGTGCCTATATAGTTATATTTTTTTATGTAAATTAACTATTCAGAAACCATCTACATTATCAAATCTTTCAAGTAGATTTTTTCAAACAACATGTACATTTGAGGTATATGTTATCCCCCTAAAAGTTCGTAAGCTATATAATTCGTTGTCCAAAAAGAAATAATCGCACTAAACCTATTTTTCTAAGTAATTTCACATAATTTTTGAAATAAAATTTAATTTTAAATGAATTATAACCCAAAATTATTTTAATTGAACAAGACAACTATTATAGATCTAAAGTTTATAAAGTAATTTTTGATACCTGTCAATTGATACGAGATAATCTGAAGATCAATGACATTTGCAAGATGTAGAAACAAAGCATAAATGCAATCCATTTTTGGGACTTGATATGAATCAAGGACGTGTGAGATTTGTGCTCTTCTTTTTTGCCAGGTTTCATTCGATTTGTTGTGGATGGAAAAATCAGGAAGCTACGGCTTCAAAGCACCAGCAGCTGCGGCTGACTTACTGCATTTCCTCCCCAAGGTCCGGTGCAGGGGACATGTTCGAAAGTCCTCTGAAAAAAGAGGATGACGGGGAAGAGGCCGTGCTTCACTGATGAGGACGGTGTGCTCTAGCCGATATCATTCTTGATGAACATAAAAAAAGTTCACAAATTTATAAAATTTAACACCGGCGATGAAAAAGTGAGATGTGAAAGTAAGCTAGAAATTTTTGTTTAATAGCTCTAAGACATTGATATAATTACGAAGACCAAAGGGTATAAACCCTAGATGAAGAGACGGGAGATGAAGGAGGGAGGGGGAAATGAGGAAAAAATTATACGAAATAATTATAATTAGAAACAAGACAATTATAGATATATTACATCTCAGGACTAAGCTCCTCTTTAAAATCGTGTATGGAAGCCATGGCATCCACCGGAATACGACTAACAAAGAAGAAAGATCAGCAGCTAACAAACCAAAGCAGAAGCAACAAAGAATAGAGGAAGACGTTTACCTCGGCAAGCTGAGGAACAAGAGGATACTGATGGACAAAATGAAGGCGTTGATTCCTATAACAACTAGAATAGGAAATTTAAGTTCACCAGAGCTCCTAGCGGCGACATGAAGGCGAAAAGGATGAATATCAATTTTGAAACCCTAAAGGATAGACGGGTAATAGTTTATAAGGAATTGGGGGCATTTTTTGGACTGGGCCATACGGTGGTCGGTCTCGTTATTTAATTTTGGGCTTTTTGGCCAATTTTTGTATTAAGACTTTCATTCAATAAAAGAGCTCTGAGCTCAATATTTAATTAATTTTTTTTATAGATATATCACTAAAGAAGAAAAAATAATTTGTGCGAAGAAATAATTTTGGGTTAATTTCATAAAGGTCATTAAAATTTTGTATAATTGTAGTAAAATCATTAATTTAACTATAAAATCATTTAACTTTCACTTAATTTTATACAGTGTCATTCTTGTTATTTCAACTTCACCGAAAATCATAGTTAGCCTATTTAAAATATATTATTTTAAAGTAATAGAGCTTCATGACCCCAAAATATTAATATACCCAAAATTCGATCTATGAAATTTAAAAGAAAAAATTTCATTAATAACAATTTTTTTTCAAAACATAACAAAATTTTCTTTTAAAATATAACATATATGATGTTGTATGAATGTGCATAGAGTATAAATGTATATAAATTGATATATTGTATAGACGTGCACATATAATTTCTATACATTTACATTAATGTCATATACACAATACACGCACGCATATAAGAATTGTGCCTTCAATCAAGAGATGTTAATATCAAGGTATATATACTAAGATGTAAGATATAACTATAATGACCCATCAGGTTATTTTGAGAACAAGTCCTCTCTCTTTCATAAAAGACCCTTTCCATAAATTTTAAATGAGAATTTTAAACTATTAGGTTAACTAAGTTATTTAATTGACGGGTATTTTTTAAAAATAATTAATTTAATTGGTGGTTGATGGGCCAGGTCCATAATTTTTTTAATACCTTATACCAGTTGACCCATTTGTTGGAATAAGTTAAAGAAGGTTTTATAAAATTTGTAACCCGAGCCTATTGCGGCTAAAATCCACATATGAAAAAGGACGACAATGATTCAGGTAATGTAACATCTCGCAATTTGAAATAGCTAGGAATAAGCTAATAATTGAAAATAGTCATTTTTGGAAAGAATGAAAATCTGGAAATTTGTTTAAGTTAGGAAAAGTTGAGTTTTGGTCAACTTCAAATGGCCATAACTCCAAGATCAGGATGAGTTAGGTGTACTTTCAGATATGGTTGGAAAGTTCTTGGAATGATCTTTCCAACGCCACCGAGTTTGCACGATTCCGAGTTCATATGAGTAAGTTATGTTCTTTGGAAGTTGGGCTGTTGGATTAAGGAAAGTCTAATCCAGATTTTGGAAGGGTAATTTAGTCTTTTCCTTACCTAATTATTCTAATTCATTTTTAGGAGTTTAATTGAGGTAAATTCAGATTTTAGTCAGTTCAGAAAAGTGAATTTCACGCTAGGGCTTGGAGAAGAGGAGAGAAGAGGAGAAAAGAGAAGAACGTTCAAGAATCGCTTGTGGATTTTGTCAAGGGGTGATCCCTATGAGGTATGTGAGATCACATAGCATTGGGTTAGTTCACCCACGCGCCAACCATGATTTAATTCAGCAAATTTAATTCTTTGAAAGTTTAGAAATTGAGTTCTTGATCAACATTGTTGAAGGTTTCGTTTGAATTCTTGTGGGTTGTGTTGTTGAAGTTTCTTGCGATTTGATTCATGTTTCCGGGTGTAATTTCGGTTTAAGTCTATCATATATTGAGGGTATAAATGATTCTAAGGTTTGGGGAAAGAATCATTGAAGTTTAGAGGGTTTAGAGTTGAAAAACGAAGATGAAAAGTCATCAAACACCTGGGGAAGGCCAGCGCCCCCCAAAGTAGCCTCTGAATGTGGGGCTCTGGGGTGACGCACCAGCCAGAGCGCCTCAACTTGCCCTTTGAATTTTGAGGGCCGGCTCCCCATGCCTCTCAGAGCGCCATGGACTCCAGTTCTCCCCTGTAACATCCGACAATTTGAAATAGCTATGAAGAGGCTTAGAATTGGAATTAACTATTTTTGGAAGGAATTCAAAAATCTGGAAATTTGGTTAAGTGTGGGAAATCAGTGAGTTTTGGCCAACTTTGATCAGTCATAACTTCTAGCTCAGGATGAGTTAGGTGTAGTTCCAGTTGTGGTTGCAAATTTCGTGGAATGATCTTTCCAACGCCACCGAGTTTGCTCGATTCCGAGTTCGTATGAGTGAGTTATGCCCTTTGGAAGTTGGGCAGTTGGCAGGGAAATCCGTCCGGAAATTTTAAGGGCATTTTGGTCTTTTCCCTAATCAATTCTTTTGGTTATATAAATGTGTTAGACTGATTTTTTTGATCAGTTTTTACCATTTTAAAAGAGTGAGAGTAAGGGTTTTGAGTGAAGAAGAGAAGAAGAAGAGAAGAAGAAGAGAAGAAGAGGAGAAAGAGGAGATCGAAGAGGAGAAAGAGGAGATCAAGCAAGTTTCCGTCGTGGATATCGTCGGGGGTGATCCCTACTACGTATGTGAGATCATAGTGTTGGGTTGGTTCTTTCCCCCACACGCCAAACTCGTTTTAATTTCCGAGAAAAGATTGGTTGTGTTGTTGAATTCTTGTGGTTGTTCTTGTTGAAGTTTGTGGTTGTGTTGGTTGAAGTTTGTGGTTGTGTTGTTGAAGTTTCTTGTTGGTTTGGTGTATGTTTCCGGTGGTGTTTTTGAGTTAAATCTATGGTATATTGAGGGTTTTAATGATTCTAAGTGATTTGGGAAAGAAACCATTCGATTTTAGGCGAAATAAGGTGAGAAAACGAGAAAATAAGCTTGCTGAAATTTCTGGGTTGGGGGCCTGGCGCGATGCACCTGCCAGAGCGCCCCAAACCCACCTCTGAAGTTTAGGGGCTGGCGCCCCGCGCCACCCATAGCGCCAGGGTCGTCTACCCCATCCAGTTTGTCGTCGGTTGCCCTATTTGAGTTCATTTAAAGTGCACCTTCACTCCTTTTCGATTCTAACTACTCTAAGCTACTTCTAAACACCTAAAAGTCATTCCTAGCATGATCAAAATCTTGAATTCAAATTCAAGGTAGAGTTGAGAGTTATGTTTGAGAATTCTTTCGCATATTCTAAGAAAATCCCTTTGAGTCTTTTTGAGGAGTCTTCTACAATTTCTAGTAACTTGTTTCAAGACTCGAGCAAGTGAGTAAGAGAATGAGAAGTGTCGTACACATGAGTTCCATGTAGCTTGTACACCTTCGAGTCAAGTCGTTCATGCCCATAAATTTCCGCATGAACTCCATAAGTTGAGTATTTATGAGAGGAGTAATATCTCTATGTCCTAGGTCTTAAGTATTGAGTTCAATCTATGGTTATTGAAAACCTTGCATTGAGTCATTCATGCCCATAATTCGACATGAACCATATTTTAAGAAGTCTTTTACAAATGTTTAAACCTTGTTTTAAGACTTAAGCTTGAAGTTAAGTAAAGAGCATTCAGTTTCAAGTTAAGCCAAGAGTAAGAGTCAAGTTCATTTCTCAAAAGTTATTAGGGAACTAAGTATTCCTAAAGAAGTTTATAAATGTTTTCACATTTAAGATGAGAGGAAACTGAGATTTCCAAAAGAGTTTTGAGCAGTTGAGTACTATCCCTTTTAAAGAAAAGATGAGTTTTGCGAAAGAGTTTCTAAAACATGATTAGTATGACAAATCGAGTATGTCATCAATGTTTAAACAGTATGGTCTCTAGATATACCATCAATGTTTAAGCAGTATGAATATCCCGAGTCATCAATGATCATATTAAAAATATGGTTTTGATATGTTCTTTTTAGAAAGAGTTTTCAAGAGCAATTACCTCTTTTAAGAGGGTAGCTTTGAGCAATTTTCTCAAATTAAAGGAAGATGTGTTTAAAACACTTATGGGCTAAAGTATTTTTGGGAGTAGTCTTGAGCACCGAATTGGGGACACGAGTTCATATTAACTCAACTCTCCATAAGAACCATGTGGCCAAAATGGGATTTCTCGGGTCATACTTTTTAGATGAACCCTTTTCAGATTAGACTAGTGGATCCATTAGGCAGTTCAGGTCCCATACCTTTGGCCGGGTATAGGATGCTCTGGCAGCGTGAGGTCGATCGCTGTATCACCACTTAGGTTCATAGTGGTGGCTGTCGGTTAGAGAAACTCCCATAGTAGAAAGTGCATGGTTCCTCAAAGAGTCCAGCTTAGTATGAATGGGGGTATGGGACTTCATTCATGCATTGCACGAGTAGACTTTGAGAGGAAGCACGCTATATTTTTATGATATTATGACTATGATTTTGACATAATGTTTTAGCAAGTTTTACAAGCTTTATATATATTGCATGTGTCTTATTGCCTTATATTGAGTTCAGTTATTCATGAGTTGAACAGAGCCAAGGTAAGTTCTCTTTTGTATCCCTTTCAAGCTTAAGTTGTTGTTTAGCGGTCCAGCTCACATACTCGTACATTCCATGTACTGATGCCAGTTGGCCTGCATCGTTTTATGATGCAGATGCAGGTACCCAGGATCAGCATCAAGTACGCCGTTGATCCAGCTGAGCACTCCAGAGTCAATGGTGAGCCTCCTTGCTTTCCGGAGGACTCGAATATTTTGTGTTCCTAGTTTTCTTTTATTAGGATGTTGCGGGGTCTGTCCCAACATCCATCTTAGTATTTTAGAGGCTTCATAGACAGTCAGTCAGTTAGTATTGAGTCTCTCATCTGTGTATATATATGAGTATTCTATTTTTGAGACTTGAGTTGCCTTTTTGGCCAGATTCTTTTCAGTTAAGTTGTTTTATGACCTTTCTTTGTATTGAGTTATTCTGTTGAGTTAGGTTTCCACTGAGTTAAGAAAACCAGGCCAAGGGTTCGCTTGGGGCCAACAATGGTCTCCGAGTGCCGGTCCCGCCCAGGGTGTAGGCTCGGGGCGTGACATCCCCATTCCTCCCCTATCTTTTCGTACTAGTTCCTTAGTGATGTACCTATGTTTTCTAGTTGATTCCAACACTCTAAGGTACGCCTAAACATCATGAAATCATCCATAAACATGATATCATGAACCTTGAATCTATATTTCAATTCAAAGAAAGTTAAGAGTCAAGAAGCAAGTCAAGAAAAGTTTATAAAGTTTTCAAAAGTCTTTCACAAACGTTAACTTTGTTTTAAGACTTAAAGTTCAAGTTAAGCAAAGACTAAAGTTTGAAGTGCATTTCTTCAAAAGAGCATATCGGGACTATGTATTCCCAAAGAGTAAATGTTTTCACATTTAAACAAGAAAGGAAACTGAGATTTCCAAAAGAGCCTTTGAGCTAGTTTTCTGTAAAGAGTAAGAGTAAAGTTTATTCTTCAAAGATTATACGGGAACTAAGTTTTCCCAAGAGTTAAATGGTTTTCACATTTGAGCAAGAAAGGAAACTGAGATTTCCAAGAGAGCTTTTAAGCTAAGTTTTTGAGTAATTATCTCAAACTAAAGAAAGAGTTTTGTTTTTACAAACATATGAGCTAAAGTATATTTTGGGAGTAGTATTGATCATCGATATGGGGATGAGCTTGAGTTCAGATAACTCACGTCTCCATAAACCATGTAGCCATCATGGGTAGTGAAGGATCATACTTTTTAGATGACTCCTTAAGATGCTTTTAGCATAAGCTAGTGGATCTACTAAGTTAAGCGTTCTATATGACGGCAAAGTGTAGGACAGTTCTGGCAGCGTGGGCAAGACGCTATATCACCACTTAGGCTCATAGTGGTGGTTGTCGGTTAGAGAATCTCCCACAGAAACTATATTACTTTATTATGTGAGCAAGGTTGAGTTTGTTATTGCAATTTCTTTAACGAACTAAGTTACTTTTACTGTTTTACAAAGCTTTTCATATATTGCATGTGTTTCATTGCTTTATTTTGAGTTAAGTATTCATGAGTTGAAAAGAGCCAAGGTAAGTGTTTCTTTCAGATTCCTTTCAAGCTTAAGTTGTGTTTAGTATTCCAACTCGCATACTCGTACATTCAATGTACCGATGCCAGTTGGCCTGGATCTTATTATGATGCAGACGCAGGTAACCAGGATCAGCATCCAGCGCCTCGTTGATCTAGTTTGAGCACTCAGAGTCTTGTGGTTAGAGGATCCCTTTTATTGCTTTCAGTTTTATTATTAGTTCATTAGGATGTCGTGGGCCTGTCTCGACATCCATCTCAGTTGTTTAGAGGCTTCATAGACAGACAGACAGTCAGTTAAATTCATTTGTCACTACTTTATTATTGGCTTATGTTTTTGAGACTTGAGGTTGCCATTGTGGCTAGGTTTGAATGTTTATTTAAAGACATTCTATGTTATTTCACAAGTCCCTTTTTAGATTATTTCTTGTGTTTAAGTCTTTTTGCTGAGTAAGTAAGGCAGACCAAGGGTTCGCTTGGGGCCAACAATGGTTCTCGAGTGCTAGTCACGTCCAGGGTGTAGGCTAGGGGAGTGACAGGTAAATCATCCATCACACCTAATCTTGTATAATGTATACCGACAGTCTATTATTATATTTAGGTAAAAGGGTCTGGTGGACTCTTGTCTTTGCATGAGTTTGTATTGTGAACCCTTCTACTTATCCATTTGTCATCTGGACCCTTGAACCCATTAAACTCAACATTTTAAACACTTTTTTTACCCTTTAGTTGTGCATGTATCACAAACGCCTGACACATAATTTTAAAAATAATTATAAAATGACACATGTGTATATATACCACTTCATATCATCTTGACATTTTTTGTCACACCCCGAGCCTACACCCTGGCCATGGTCGGCACTCGAGAACTGTTGTTGGCTCCAAGTGAACCCTTGGCCTGACTTAAATCTTAGCAGAAGACTTACTTATAATAAAAGCACTTTAAAAAGTAAATTGTAACTAAAAGTGTAACATCTCGCAAATTTAAATAGCTAGGAAGAAGCTAAGAACTTGAAATAATCATTTTTGGAAATAATGACAAATCTAGAAAATTGTTTAAGTTAGGAAAAGTGAGTTTTTGGTCAACTTCAAACGGCCATAACTTCTATTTTAGGATGATTTAGAGGTATTTCCAGATATGGTTGGAAAGATCTTGGAATGATCTTTCCAACGCCGCCGAGTTTGCACGATTCCGAGCTCGTATGAGTGAGTTATCCCCTTTGGAAGTTGGGCTGTTGGAATAAGGAAAGTTCAATTTGAATTTTAAAAGGGTAGTTTGGTCTTTTCGTTACCTTTTTATTTTAATTCGTTTTTGGTAATTAATTTGGGGTTTAAGCTGAATTATATCAGTTTACACTTTTACCAAAAAAGTTAGGGTTTTGAGAGAAGAGAAAGAAGAGGAGAAAGGAGAAGAATGTTCAAGACCCGTCAAGATCGTCGTGAATTGCTTGTGGATTTTGTCGGGGGTGATCCCTACAAGGTATGTGAGATCACATAGCGTTGGGTTAATTCTCCCACACGCCAATCATGATTCAATTTCTGCGAAGTTATTAGATTTGAAAGTAAATCCTTGAGTTCTTGATAGATTTTCGTTTGAATTCTTGTGGGTGTTGTTGATTGGAGTTTCTTGAGGTTGATTCGTGTTTTTAGCAGTGTTTTCGAGTAGAATCTAATATATATTGAGGGTATAGATGATTCTAAGTGTTGGGTAAAAGAACCCATGGAGTTTAGGGGGTTTAGAGCCGTAAAACGAAGAAGAAATTTCCTCGGTCGAGATTTGGAGGTGCCTCCGCGTCGCGCAGCTAGTCCCCAGTTTTGGGAATTTTTGTTTTGCGTCGCGGAGCTGGCACAGAGTGTTCTGCCTCAAAAGATGTTTTTGAAACTGAATTTTAAAAGCTTCTCCGTGTCGCAGACCCACCTTCATATTTTGATATTTCAGTTTTTTCTCATGTTTAGCTATCTAAAATCATTCCTAAACATCATGAGATCTTTCCTGTCACAAATCCTAATCCTTGAATCCATAATTCAATTCAAGGAAAGTTAAGAGTCAAGTCAAGAAGTGAAGAGTTAAGTCAAGATAAGTTCTTAAAGTTTTTCAAAAGTCTTTCACATATTTTCACATATGTTTTAACTTTGTTTTAAGACTTAAGTTCAAGTAAGCAAAGAGTATAGATTTGAAGTTTCATTTCTTCAAAGAAGTATATGGGAACTAAGTATTCCCAAGAAGTTTGAAAATGTTTTCACATTTTGAGAAAGAAAAGGGAACATCGATTCCAAGAGAGATTTTAAGCTAAGTTTTGAGTAATTACCTCAAACAAAAGAAAGAAGTTGTTTTAAAAACATATGAGCTAAGTATATTTTTTGGAGTAGTATTGAACACCGATATGGGGATGCGAGTTCATATTAACTCAAGTATCCATAAATCATGTAGCCATCATGGGTATTAATAGGTCATACTTTTTAGATGATCACATAAGTTAAGCTAGTGGATCCACTAAGTTAAGTAGTTCTATATGAAGTCAAAGTATAGGACAGTCTGGCAGCATGATGGTAAAGACGTTGTATCACCACTTAGGCTCATATTGGTGGTTGTCGGTTAGAGAAACTCCCACCTAAACTATATCACTTTGTATGTGAGTACAGTTGGGTTTGTTATTGCATTTTCTTTAACGAATTAAGTTGATTTTACTATGTTATAAAGCTTTTCATATATAGCATGTGTTTCATTGCTTTATTCTGAGTTAAGTTTATTTATGAGTTGAGAAGAGCCCAGGTAGGTGTTTCTTCCAGAATCTTTTCAAGCCTGTGCTATGTTTAGCATTCCAACTCGCATATTCTTACATTCAATGTACTAATGCCAGTTGGCCTGTATTGTATTATGATGCAGACGCATGTAACTAGGATCGACATCCAGCACATCATTGATCCAGTGAGCAGTTCAGAGTCTGTTGGTGAGCCTATTTGCATTCCAAAGGATCCCGTTTATTTGCTTTCTAGTCTTTCAGATGTTAGGATGATCGGGGGTCCTGTCTTGACATCCCTCTTTTTTTTAGAGGCTTCATAGATAGTCAGTCAGATGTTAGTTCATTCGTCATCATTTTGTTATTGACTTATGTTCAGATTTGAGTTCCCATCTTGGCTAAGTTAAATGTATATTTTTAAAACATTATGAGTTCAGTTTTGAGACAGTTGAGTTGTTTAGCATGTGAATCTCTTTCTTAATGCTTATAGTCTTCCACTGAGTTCAGTAAGCTAGGCCAAGGGTTCGCTTAGGGTCAACAATGGTTCTCGAGTGCCGACCACGTCCAGGGTGTAGGCTCGGGGCATGGCAAAAACATAACTTAAAATGTTTTATAAAGAAACATTCAACTAGCCAAAGTGGCAACTCAAGTCTCAACATAACTTAATGAAAATGAAAAGACTCATGAACTAACAATATCTATCTATCTATGAAGCCTCTAATAGCTGAGATGGACGTCGGGCCAATACCCACGACATCCTAATAGACTAGAATGATAAAGCAAATAAAAGAGGTCCTCTAGAAGCAAGGAGGCTCACCAACAACTTTGAAGCTCAACTGGATCAACGAAGGGCTGGATCTTGATCTAGATTACCTGTATCTACATCATAAAATATGCATATCAAATGGTGTGAGTACATGGAATGTACGAGCATTCGAGGGGAAATCTAAAACAAGACATAAGCTTGAAAATGGAACTGAAGAAATTTACCTCATCTCAACTTAACTCAACTCTTTTCAATATAAAGTAGTAATAAAGATGCAGTATAATGAAAGCTTTAAAACTTGTAGATAACAACTTATTGTATTGAAAAACAAAATAGTAACTTAGTTTTGTATATGAAAATACAAGTAACTCTGTGGGATATTCTCTAACCGAAAACCATCACTATGAGTTATATGATGATACAACGTCTTGCCTCACATTGCTAGGGCCATCCTACACTTTGCCGGGGTATAGAACCTGCTACTAAGCGGATCCACTAGTCTATGCTAAAAGCATTAAGAAATCATCTAAAAAGTGTCAAGCCCCGAGCTACCCCTGAGATGCGGACACGGGACGTAGGACCACAAGTGATCCCAAGCTAACGCTGTTTGAATGATCATGAGCATACTAAAGATAATAAACTGATGCGGAAGCTAAATCATAAATAAAAATGAAAAATGGGGAATACCCATATACTATAACTGAGATAAATGAAAACTGATGAATTTAATACAAAGAAGATATTAACTCAATACTAAGCTGAATCTAACTATGTCTGAAATAAGCCTCTAAACTGACTAGAAATGTTGGGACATGCCCCAACTAGGTCTAGCAAAACTGAAACTAAAGACTAAAAGCTATAAAGATAAACATGTCACTAGT
>JAJOOR010009056.1:0-49186 GCA_036250505.1 Solanum acaule
AAACTTAGAATTTTTGTTGTCAACAGACATGGACACTCTGGAGTCTGGTACTTCATTAATTATATAATTACTTTGTTTCAAAACTTGTACTAATAATAGGGGCAGAGTCAAATAGGATGAAGGGGATTTATTCGATAAAAAGCGATATTGTATAGTTAAGGTAAACATTATTGTTTCAGATGTTGAATCATTTTAATTTCTTCGTATTTTAAACTTTCTTAGTGAAAATTCTAATTCCGCCATTGTATATTAATGTTAAAGAATGATAAATTATGTGTTAATTAATTATTTTAAGGTATGTTTGTGTAACATGCGTGGAGGTAGGGGGTTGGGCATTGTCAGTATATTTTTTTGAGAGAAAAATAAAGAAAGAAAGGGAAGTGGGAGCTGACGCACTGACAGCTTCTCACTCACTTCTGAATTCCCTTTCTAAAAGGCATTTAAAAGCAAAGTTTCTTCTTTTTTGCCTTTAACTTTGAGAAAATGAAAGCTTTATTTACACTAAGAGAAGGGAAATAAAAAAAAAGTATCGTGTTAATTAAAATTAGGGATTAAAAATGTTATTTTCTCCAAAATGATTCAAAAATGTCCCAAACAATTAATATTTTAATCCAAAAATATTCATATTATTACTTAGTGAGTCAAAAATGTCATTTTACTAATATGGTATATATATGTACACACATAATTAGTGTATATTTTGTACTATTACGGGCGATGGGCCAAAAATGAAAAAAGTCCATTGAATTAATTATTTATGTGCAATGAATATGAATTTATGGCAAGTTTTATAAAGTGGTTGTTAGACCAACTATGTTGTATAAAGAACTTGCATGTTCGATTAAAAAATGAAAGTAGCGAAATTGAGGATGTTAAGATGGATGAGAGGCATATAGAGGGATATGATTAGGAACGGATATATGTATTGGGGATAAGGTAGAAGTGGCATATGTGGTGGATAAGATGATGGAGGTGAGACTGAGATGGTAAGACATGTGAAGAAGAGATGCACATATGCCCCAATGAGGAGGTGTATGAGGTTAGCTATGGTGGGTATGATGCGAGATAGCTAGAGATAGACTGAATACGTATTGTGAAGAGGTGATTGGACATGACAGGACATATCTACAGCTTACCGAGGGCATGACATTAGATAGGAGAATATAGAGGTCGAGGATTAGGATAAACAGTTAATAAGATGTTGAGCGTTGTTTAGTTTATCTTATCAGTATTGTTATTATTATAATTTTTCTGCTATTACTATAAGTTGTTTCCTTTGCTTCTGTTATCATATTATTTGTTGTTGCTAACTCTCCTACTTTTTTATTCTTCTACTATTACTACATGTTTTTTTTTTCTTTGCTTCTATTATCATATTCTCTTCCACTTTATTTTTAGCATGACTAATTCACTACTATATTTCTTTTTAATACTTGATGTTGATATACTTTACTTGAGATAATGATCTATCGATATCGTTTCTCTATCTTTACAAGGTCCAGGTAAAACTGTGTACATACCACTCTCTTGGATCTCACTTGTGAATTTATGCTAGTATATTATTGTTGTATAATATACATTGAATTAGTGGACCTATGTCACGACCCAGACTGTCGTGATTGACACCCAAACTAACCCTCTGGTGGGAGAACCATTAAACTAATCAACTAACCCAAGAACTAAACATTTAAAGATACGGAAGCAGGTTTAAATGTCTAAGAAAAGGAAAAAATAGGGAGTTCCCATAAACTCCAAAACGTCTAACAAACAAATGCGGAAATAATGCCTAGAACCTGAAAGTCAATATACCAAAACTCTAACAAAGAACCATAAGTCTAAAGAAAATGGGTACAACCCAATTAAACATACGAATTTCTAAAGAACTAGTCAAGTCTGAATAAGATAGACTGAGCAAAAGGAGAACTCATGGTAGCCTGGAAGAACTGGCTTACCCCTAAATTCGAATCGATCATTGGTCTTCTAAACGAGGTCTGTCAGTAGCCGCCTGAAGATGCCATGTACTCAACAAAGAAAGAGCAAGTGCAGTATTAGTACACAACCACAGTGTACTGGTAAGATCACGTGACTATTCCAATAAGCACAACATATATCAGAATCACAACAAGGTAAACATGACATGTACAGGATACATATACACATTGATTATCATTTTAGAGCAACAAACAGTCTTCCAATATCAATCACCATTAGATATGAATGTAATCATCACAAGTAGATACACATCACAATTCAATGGTCCTCTTATAAAACCCAATTCAATGGTCCTCTCATGGAACCCATACCCAAACTGTTAGTGTACCGTAACGTAGTACCCGATCCCAATTAGTGTGCCGGACGTGACACCCAATCCCATAAATGCGCCGGAACATGGCACCCGATCCAAGTTAGTGTGTTGGAACGTGAGACCCAATCCAATCATCATACCACAATCATAAACACAATGTACATTCTCATAATCACACAATCAAGTGTTGATTCATGGCATGCAATCGTTCATTCATACTCATTTATATTAGGTTTGATCAATAGTGTTTCATTCACATACATACATGCATTACAATGAAGCAATTACCAACGTACATCACACAAACATGAAATCAAACCATCACCTACCTTGAATCCCCTAAGGCACTTGAATCTCCCATTTTCGGATTCTTCCCGCTTGTTTCTAGGTCTACAAACAGTTAATATACGCAAGAATCAACAATCAAAGGTCTAATTAACTGGATTATAACAAACCCAATAACCCTAGACCAAATCCATGATCCTAAGGTGCAACTAGGGCTTTTTCCACCATTTATTGCATGTCAAAACTTTCCCCCAATAATAATTACCCAAGAATCTAAGTTCTACGGATCGAAAAATGGTAGGGGAATAAAAACCTTACCTTTAGCACCAAATTTCGTGGAAAACTACCAAGAAATTGCCTGGGGTCGTCTCCTAACTCTTAAGAACAAAGTTTGCAGAATAATGACGTTTTTGGGGTTTATTTCTGACTTAAGTCACGACTGTCCCGCCACAGTGGCCTCGCCTTGGCGGGATAAATCCCGCCCTAGTGGCTTGCACGGAAATAGAGAGCTAAATTAAGAGTTTCAAACCCCCATTTCACAACACACCTTCATCCCATGACACTTAGAAACTACCCTCTCATGCTAAGATCATTTTCGGGTTCTACTCGTCCGAATTCGATTCCGTAAAGTTGTACGGGTTCCTTAACGTCTTAGCTATCCACTCATGTACTCACTTTTCAATATTAAACCTCTCATTTGTTACCAGATTTCCCTTGACCTCACTGACTTTGATTTTGTCCAAATCTGGACTAGGCTAGGAAATCTCAAGTTACTACCAAAAAGTTTTCTGGCCCAAAATTTTTTCCCAATGGCTTTTCTATAACAATGGAAACAGGTCATTACAACCTATTTCTTTGGTCTAGTCACCTTGTTAAGCCCAGGTTGCCATCTCATTTTAAAGGCTAGATGGATTATATGTTTCAAATGATGTGGCATACCAAATCAACAGAGAAAACCAATAGGATAACACCACATGCCCAATCAAATCAAAAAGATAAAAATATGCCAGGAGTACAAGTGACATGTTTCAGTCAATTAAATTTGCTCCTTCATAACTTCAATCTAATTGGTTAGAGATTCAAGTCAACCAATTAATTCAAATGAGAATTTGTCGTTATCACAACTCTTTCCTTCTGTAACTATAAATAAAGGTCATTATAATTTAGAAAATACGTCTGAACTAAAATAAAAGTCAAAGTGAGCTCACTGAGGATCAAATACTACAAATTTCTCTATAAACGGCAAGGATTCAAGTGTTCTAAATATATGAAGATAAGGACCAAAATTGAAGATCAAACTTAAAAGACTAATGAATTTATTTCTGCAAGGAAGAATTGGAGGAGTTATAGAGATTATAATATTCATGGTATATATTGACATAAATTACTACATGGCTTGTTACAAGATTTTTTAGACTTCATTAATTTCTTGACGCGACTTTAATTGTCTATAAATTTTACCATGCACAATAAAATAATATCTACCGCTTATCTAGGGGCAGCAGCACAATGCATTTGAAAATCAGGCATTCATCTTAGACCTCCAAATTTGAGGGTTCTCATTTTTTTTAGTAATAATATAATTATTATAAGTTTTTCTAAAAAATAATTATTATTATATCGTGTCATTTCAATTTATTTGTCTTGTTTTTTTAGTTCGTTTCGAAAAGAATATTTTTTTTTGTCATTTTTGTTAATTGTAACTTTCCACATGTCATGTTTAAGATCATAAGATTCAAAAATCTATTTTTATTTTTCAAAAGTTTGTCTGAATATATTAACAATTCATCATCTCAAAAAACTAGAAGAACTTTAAATAAAAATAAATAATAAAAATTTAATGCATTCAATTTATTTTTGACTTTAGATCACTGATGAGCGTAAGTTGCCTCTGCTCTTATCTCTCTTCTCCTCTAGGTTTAAAAATATCAAGATGATTGCAACAAAAATCAACCCCAAATCTAATACTATTGAGTCAACCTACTCCTAAAGAAGGTCAAAAGTTACCTTGGAAATTATTGGTCAAATCAAAAGAAGCACAGTTCAAATGTTAGGACAACAAGTGCTTCAAGTGTCATCCAATAAACTCATGATTTCATTCATCTTCTCCAAAGAAAGAGATTATTTTTCATGCATCCTAAAAGAGGGGACAACATTGCTATGATGGTTGAAAGAGCTTTGACTTGATTCAATCTGTCAAAAAGAATGACATTGACTATCCAACAACCATTTCATGCAAAAGGATGTTTTGCTCCATTTTATATAAGTTAGTTTGACTTGATATATAATTTAAGAAAAAAAAAAAAGATTTTTGGAATTTATGGTGTCAAATAAGTGACAGATGTTTGTGTGGTTATAAATTATTTCATTAAAGATAAAATTGATATTTTAAAATTAAATTCTTAGTAAATATAGAAATGTATCATTCTTTTTGGGACGAATTAAAAAAAAAGAGTCATATAAACTAGATCACAAAAATAATATATAATTGGAGCATATAAATTTCCTATCAATTTATACTCCCTAGTCAAAATTCTATTCAAATAGTTATCCACATGACCATTCTTCATCGTCCATTAAGAAATAACAATGAGGTGCTATTGTTATATTGTCGTAGTAATTGAAATTTCGGACAACATTTAATCATTGTTTTTTTTGGGATGAAAATTGGGTCATTAAAAGTAAGGAAAAGAACACTTGTACATCAGAAAGGAAAATTATTTACAAGCGGTTATTCTTTTATTTTCATACCCTCTCGTTTTTAATTACTAATGTGTCTTTATTGCTTAATACTATCAAAATATATATTTACTTGATGGTATCAAAGAGGAAGAAACAATGCTTTAGTGAAAACACTATTTAGTTGCTCATTGATACCATTAGAGTATACATATACTTTGATGACATCAAGGAGTGATGAGATATGAGTGTGAGGTAGTTAAATAGTTAGTTAAGTGACTAGATGATCAAGGGTAGAATAGACCTTTTGTATTGTTTGTTATAACTAATTCCTTTCAAGTTAGTTAGTTATTAAAAGTTAGTTAGAATATAGAATTTATAAATAGTACTTTCAGCATTGTAACAATCAGTCTTTGAACTCAAACAATGAGAGCTTCTCTCCTTTAATGTTCACTCCTTGTTAATGGAGGTTTTGTGATAATTCAGCTTAGTTTTACTTACATTCATGGTATCAGAGCCGCGATTTCGATTGAGGATCATAGAATCGAGTTACAGATTCACAGATTCATCAGTTCTTCAGTTGATCTACAGTTTTTTACGCAATTTTGGGTGAAACCTGTAGGTAGTTGATGAGTAATTAGCTTCCGCAAACAATTGTTGATCAGTAGTGAATCAGGATGATGAATGGGAGAACAACTGTAGATTCAATTCAAGGAAATGACAACAATGGTGAAAACACATGTGTATCAATGTCAATACCTAATTCTGTAATTGGCCAAGGTATTGATTGCAGTCATCCTTTTTTTCTTAGTCCTACAGATTTAAGTGGAGTGAATCTTATCTCGTTTCAATTACTTGGAATTGAGAACTACTCTATATGGAATATATCAATTATACTAACATTGTTAGGGCGCAATAAACTGGGGTTAATTGATGGAACTTGTAGTAAAGAGGTGTTTAGTGAAGAATTGTGGAGACAATGGGAGAGAGTGAATGTTGTAGTATTGTCTTGGTTGATGAATTCAGTGTCAAAAAGTTTACTAAGTGGAATTGCATTTGCTACAAGTGCTTCTCATGTTTGGAGTGATATAAAGGAGAGATTTGACAAGGTAGATGGGTCGAGAACCTATAGTCTTCATAAAGACATTGTATCAGTACAACAGGGCACTGTTTCTGTTTCTGTGTATTACACCAGGCTCAAGACTTTGTGGGATGAGTTTGAGGCTGTAGTTCCTTCTCCTAGATGTAACTGTGCTAAGTCAAAAGAGTTTGTGACTCACTTGAGTAGACAAAAATTGTATCAGTTTTTAATGGGGCTTAATGAGTCCTTCCATTAGGCTAGAAGTCAAATTTTAATGATGAATCCCTTACCAACTGTTAATCAGCTTATGCTATGGTAGTAGGAGATGAGAGTCAAAAAGCTATGGTCTCACACATTAGCAACATGGGGATGAATTATGAGAGTGTGGATTCTATGGCTATGTATTCTAAAGCTGGTTCTACTTTAAGAGTAAATCAAAGGTTTAAAAGAAACTTCCTTCTCATTTGTGATTTCTGTAAATGTAAGGGTCATAGTAAAAAAACTTGCTACAAAATTGTTGGGTATCCTCCTGATTTCAAGTCTAAAAGGAAGATTCAAGGTGTTCTTTCAGGCTACAACAATCCTGGTCCAGGTCAGACTCATTTTTCTTATGGTTTGAACACTAATGTTCATGAAGCAGGATGGGATCTAAAGTCTGTTATTGCACAAAGTGAGCATGGAAGAGTGGATAGTAACAGTATTCCTAGAGCAGCAAGTCAAGTAGAAATGGATGTGAAACAATTACTGAAGGGATGTACATTTACAAAATAACAATATGATCACATTCTTAGAGGTCTCACACAAAAACAAGGCACTGCAACACCTGAGAGCAATACCACTCTTGCTGCTCACACTGCAGGTAAATCCTTGTTTGTTTCTGAGAATAATGAAGTGTGGATTATAGATTCTGGTGCAACAAACCACATGGTTTCTCAGATGAACATGTTTATAAAAGGATCCATGTCAAAATTATAGATTCCTAAAATTGTATATTTTCCTAATGGAGGTACTGCTCAGGTCACTCATGTTGGTTCTTGTGCCTTAACAAATAAGAGTGTTATTTCCAATGTATTGTACTTACCTGAATTCAAGTATAACTTGATGTTTGTAAGTAAATTGACAAAGGAGCTTCATTGTTCAGTTACATTCTTCCCTAATTTCTGTATTCTCTAGGAGCTTTACAGTGGGAAGGTGAGAGTGGTTGGTAAAGAAGCAGGGTGTCTGTATACTCAAGGTCCTAGAAGTGATGAAAAGAATACTGCATTGACAATAGCTCAAGTACCATCTGATATGGAATTGTGGCATCAAAGGCTAGGACATGTGTCATATGTAGTACTAACTAAAATGTTTGATTTGAATATCAATAGTATGTGTAAGGTTTCCAAATGTTTAGTATGTCCCTATGCAAAATAGACTAGACTTACTTTTCCATCTAGTAGTATCAAGAGTTGTAACAACTTTGACTTGATTCATGTTGATCTTTGGGGTCTATACAATACATCTACTTTTGATGGCAACAAGTATTTCCTTACCATTGTTAATGACTTTTCCAGAATGACTTGGCTCTTTTTACTTAAACACAAGTTTGATATTTGTGTGGCATTAAAGGTTTTTCTGCAGTATGTTAAGAACCAATTTGCTAAACAAGTCAAAGTGATAAGATCTGACAATGGTACTAAGTTTGTAAACTCAGTATGTACTACAATGTTTCATGATTTGGGTATTATTCATCAAAGATCTTGTCCTTATACCCCTCAGCAAAATGGGGTAGCTGAGAGGAAACATAGACACTTACTAGAGGTGACAAGGGCATTAAGATTTCAAGATAAGATTCCATTGAAGTATTGGGACATGTGTTCTAGCTGCACCCTATCTCATCAATAGAATTCCTAGTAGTGTTCTTAACTATCAAACTCCCTATGAGAGATTATATGGAAGTAAACCTAGATTGACACACTTAAGAACTATTGGTTGTTTGTGTCTTGCCAAAAATCTAGTTGAACATGATAAGATGATGTCAAGATCTAAGTCTGCAGTTCATATGGGTTATTCAGAGACACAAAAAGGTTATGTTTTATTTGATCTTACTTCTAAGACATTCTTTATTAGCAGAGATGTTATAATTAGAGAGGATCTATTTCCTTTATTATAGATCAAAATGCCTGAAAGACATTCCTTATTTCAAGATCCATTACCAGACTCAGTTGTTCTGTTTGACAACTCTACTACTCAGTTCTTTCAAGCACCTAGTTCTATCACTGATGAATTATCATTCCTTGAAGGCTCATCTGTGTTACTAGATGTTGATGTTGTTTCTTCAGAATCTTCTGATATAGTTGAGGAACAAGTTACAACAGTCACAGAAACTGTTATACCAGCTGATCCTAGAAGATCTACCAGAACCAAATATACTCCTCCATGGCTCAAAGATTTTGTCTCATTAAATATACATTTAGAAGTGAAATATTCAGTGTGCAATTATATCAGTTACAATCACCTTTCTCCTACTTATCAGTCATATATTGCTGCTACATCTTCTGTTAGAGAACTTACCACCTATTTAGAGGCTATGCAAGACACTAGGTGGGTAGATTCTATAAAGACTGAGATTCAGGCACTTGAAGATAATAAAACTTGAGAGATAACTGATCTACCAACAAGGAAGAAACCTATTGGCTGTAGGTGGGTCTACAAAATTAAATACAAGTCCACGGAAGAGATAGAAATGTTTAAAGCAAGGTTAGTTGCTAAGAGGTATAATCAGCTAAAAGGTATAGATTATCAAGAAACCTTTTCACCTGTTGTGAAGATGGTGATTGTGAGGGCAGTAGTGTCTTTAGCTGTTTCAAGACACTGGCACATTCATCAAATGGATGTTTTCAATGCCTTCTTGTAGGGTGATCTTGAGGATGAGATTTATATGTAGCTCCCTTAAGGTTTTTTCAGTCAAGGGGAGAAAGTATGCAGACTGACAAAGTCATTATATGAGCTAAAACAGGCTCCAAGGCAGTGGAACCATAAGCTGACTGAAACTCTTATTGCTCTCAACTTCAAACAAAGTCAGTATGATCATTCCTTATTTGTTAATAAGTCAGAAGCAGGTATCATTGTTGTGTTAGTATATGTGGATGATATGATGATTATAAGAAGCAGTTTGAAGTTAATAGAAAGGACAAAGCTGGAATTGCAGCAGGCTTTTAAAATGAAGGACTTAGGTGAACTCAAATACTTTCTAGGAATTGAGTTCACTAGGTCAGCAGAGGGTATATTGAAGCATCAAAGAAAGTATGCTTTGGAACTTATAGCTGAGGTTGGGATGTCAGCAGCTAAGCCTGCAGGTACTCCTATTGATGTTAATGTTAAACTAACCTCAAAACAGTATGATGAACATGAGAAAAGACATAGAGCTCATGATGATCCTCTAGTAAATCAGACAATGTATCAAAGGTTAATTGAAAAACTGTTGTATCTAAATATGACAAGACCAGACTTGTCTTTCAGCACACAGAATCTAAGCCAGTTCTTACAATAGCCAAAGAAATCACACATGTATGCAGCCTTAAGAGTACTGAGATATCTGAAAAGACAACCTGGACAAGGGTTATTGCTTTCTAGCTCTTCTAATGAATTAGTCACTGCACTTTGTGATGTAGATTGAGCTTCTTGTCCACTTACCAAAAGATCAGTAACAGGTTATGTGGTTAAGATAAGTAACTCCTTGGTGTCATGGAAGGCAAATAAGCAAACTATAGTTTCAAAGAGCTCAGCTGAAGCTAAATACAGAAGTCTTGCCTCTATTGTTTCAGAGTTAATTTGGTTACTTGGATTACTTAAAGAAATAGAAGCTGAAGTGTAATTACCAGTGCAAGTTTATAGTGATAGTAAAACTGCCATACGGATTGCTGCAAATCCAGTATACCATGAGAGGGAAAAACATATTGAAATCGATTGTCATTTTATAAGGGAAAGATTACAACAAGGCTTGATCAAAGTTAACTACCTTCCTACACAAGAGCAACCTGCAGATGTATTGACAAAAGGGCTATCAAAATATCAACATGAATATCTCTTATCCAAGTTAGGTGTCTTGAACATTTTTGCCCCACCTAACTTGAAGGGGAGTGATGAGATATGAGTGTGAGGTAGTTAAATAGTTAGTTAAGGGACTAGATGATCAAGGGTAGAATAGACCTTTTGTATTGTTTGTTATAACTAATTCCTTTCAAGTTAGTTAGTTATTAAAAGTTAGTTAGAAGATAGAATCTATAAATGGTACTTTCAGCATTGTAACAATCAGTCTTTGAACTCAAACAATGAGAGTTTCTCTCCTTCAATGTTAGCTCCTTGTTAATGGAGGTTTTGTGCTAATTCAGCTTAGTTTTACATACGTTCAAGGAGGAACATATAATGTTTCAGTAAAAAGACTGATCAATTACTGTTTGATACCATCAGAGTGTATAAATACATCAGAGTATATATATATATATATACTCTGATGATATTGGGGATGAAGAAGCAGTGGTTCAATGAATAGAACAAGGGGGCCGTCAGATAAATAGTTTGAACCGTGAATCTAATCAGAATAAATATATTGAGTTGAGTCCAATTTAGCTAAATAATTTACCTAATGAGTTCAATTTGTATAATTTCCCCTAAAAAGTAAGGATGAAAATTTTACAAGAGAAGATGTTAAATTGCAACTAAGTTAATGATTTTGTTTATTCAATATTTTGACCTAATTCTCCCGTTCGTCACTCCTAAGTGACCTAACCATAACTAATAGACAAATTTTCATCTCATCAAATTAATTAATGGAAAAGGGGGTAAATATATCTCTTGACTCTGTCATTTAAAGAAGATATATTACTTGTTTAAAAAATACATATATATTTTTGTTGTCCAACAAATAATGTATATTTATCATTTTTGTTAACATATTTGTATTTACTGAATTAAAAAAATATCTTAAAATTGGTGTTTTAATTTAAGAAATTATTGGAAATTTTAGTAGATTAATTGGTTGGCTATCCAAATTTTAACTTTGTTAATGAAGATTTGATTCCCCACCTTGTCAGTTGTAATCCTCTCCCCTTCCTTTCCCCTACCCCCAATTTTGTTGTTTTCAAATAAATTCCATTGATTTCATGTGGCTTTAAATAATTATCTCACTCTTTTGTTTACCCCTCCAGACCTGATCCAATAAAAAAAAAAATGCAATTCTAGTCAAATCATAATATGAGTTTAGATCGAATCTGAATTAAATGGCATTGGATTTTTTCTACATGGGATTGATCTAGGTTGGGTCTAGAGGGGTAAGAAAAGTGGATAAGGTCAACAAATTTAAAAAAATGAAAGGGATAAATATGCATTATCTATTAGACGAAAAATTTATATATAAATCATTTGTTAAACGAAGAGGGATGTACCACTTCACTAATAAGGAAGATCGGATTCAAATCGCAAAATTAAAAAATATATTTACATCGATCTTTGCTTTTAATTAATTATTAAAAAAATAATATAATTTTGTGTAAAACCAAACAAGCATAATTTTTTATAAAAAAAAAAACTCAAGTTCATACTTAGAGAGCAAACGAGTGCACGCATGTACGGATGTACCGAAGGAAGAAAAAGAAAGGTCTGAAATAAAAGGTAGAACATATTCTAAGTGGAATTTTAAAGGAGACAACTTTTTTATTCCTTTTTTCCTTATAAAAGTCAATTGGATTTGGTCACATTAGAATCTAAATCTAATCTTGACTTGTTTCCTATTTCTTCGTACTACAATAAACGAGATATTAGTGTTAATAAATTTCTTTTTCTAGCGGTAAAATTTATTAACGTAAAAATATTTAGGGGTAATTGAATTAATGTCACTATATTCAGAGTTGCTAAAGTATTTAATAACATATGTATAAAGTATTAATTATAGAAAAATTTCATAAAAATACAATTACCTAACTTTTATTGTAAAAATATAACCCAAGACTTACATTACAAATTTTTAGCCTAAAACACAATTCGGTATACAATAATATACACCCGATATACAATAATATATAAAACTTTCATATTCCTTTTTTTACAAAAATATTTGAAAACTTAATATACAATATTATACATCAATATATAATATTATATAAAATAATAAGAGGTATTAATATATATATATATATATATATATATATATATATAATTTTATACACTATTATACAAAACAAAATTTTGTCGAACTTTGCTAGAAGATTTTTCTCAAACAAAATTTTAGCCTTTGAGTTGACTTTGATTAATATTTGAAGTTTGGATGCTCGGATCGGATTTCCAACAATCCCATTGGATTCAGAGGATGATTTTAATCATAGAAGAGGTATTTGTTGAATTTTTAAAAGTACCGAGGTTAGTTTGACTTTTTTTAGTGTTAAGTTAGTTATTATGAAGTTCACGACTTTTGGATCAAGGAGACCTTAGATTCATATATCAATGGTTTCATTGAGTCTGGAATGTTGAGTTTAGTTGGGTAGCATATTTGGTTTATAAACTCGGAGTTCAGAATGAATTCCGAGGGTCCATTCGTAAATATTTGTGCCTTATGGGTTTGCTGGCTTTTTTGTTTCTGGTGCCTGGGTAACTGGTCATCGCGATCGCAAGACCCTCTCTCGCGATCATGTAGGGTTGTTATAAGATGCATCGTGATTGCGTGAGGTCCCACCGCAATCACGATTGTCTACTTAAATGAGTTGACCTATTTCATTGTGATCGTGATGAACGATTTTTTTACCTGAACATCATTTTCTTCTCAAAGTCATGATATCAACCCCATTTCACCATTTTTAAATATCAAGAGCTCAATTTTGAAGATTTTAAAGGTTTTTTCAAGACTCATTGATTGGGTTACAATATCTAACTCCCTAACCCTTTTACCCATTGATTAATTCATGATTTTGATGTTTAAACATGGATTTTGGCCCTAACTTGAAGGGCTTTTGAGATTGAAGGTTTTTGATAGATTAATGATTGTGGATTGATTTCAACTCCGTTTTTCAAATAATTTTCACCATTAATTTCTAATTTATT
This sequence comes from Solanum acaule, assembly GCA_036250505.1. NCBI lineage: Eukaryota > Viridiplantae > Streptophyta > Magnoliopsida > Solanales > Solanaceae > Solanum > Solanum acaule. The sequence goes on from JAJOOR010009056.1 coordinate 13,425, forward strand.
TGGTAACGTATTTATGTAGTAAATTCCATAATTACCCTTCATTTTTGAAATCAGGTTGTTAGGTTTATTTGACCCCATTTTCTAAATTGTTTGTTATGGGTGTTGTTAGTTTCAAATTTTTGTGTGATTATTTTATTGACTAGACTGTGTTTATTCAGATGCTATTCGGAAAGGGAAAGTTCAAGTCCCGAAGTGATTAATTTGTTGATTGATTAAGACTAATGAACTTCTAAATCTTTGTTAAGCTTGTAGAATCTTGTATTCTCCTTGTTATATGTGTTGGGGAGTAATGGGAACTGGTGATGGGTTGAATTGCTCAAATTGATTTATCTTAATGATAATGACGGGAATAACGAAAATACAATGTGATGATATTTGTTGTGTGATATATTGTGATAGACTAGAATTGTGATATCGATTCAGTTATTAATGAAATACTATGATAGTGTTGTTGTGACTGTGAAATCTTATGGATTTGTCATCTTATCATTATTGTGTGAGCATGTCTATCTGCATCGATTCTGAAACATTGTGACGAGATCTATTGTGATTATGCCGATGAAAATGATCCGATAAGTGATATTGATGTTGATGGGAAATGATTCCGGCGAGCAATATTGAGGCTGGGGTTTGTTCAATACTAGACCTTGTGAGTCCCCCATGAATTCCAGAGACATTCATGTATCACGTTACTTGACATATCATTACATTGCACATCATTACTATTCGTGAAGTTGTGATCTTCTTATGAGACTTGTGATTGATGTGCTACAATAATTACTACTTGTGAAGTTGTGATCTTCTTATGAGACTTGTGATAGATGTGCTTAATACTTGACCATGATTGATCTATACTTGATGGATTGTTGTTATTTAACTACGTGTCCTGTGAACTGTGAATTGTTAGGTTGGGCTGATTTTTTGTGCATGTTGTAGTTTGTGAAAGTTCGGTTTGGATGAAAGAAGTACTCGTATTCTATTTTTTCTACCTCATGTTTAGTGGTTTGCTTGCTGAGTTTCGTATTGTTTAATACTCACTATTTGCTTCTACACCTGTGCGGGTTAAGAGCCTAGATCTGCATTACTATTCTTCCTCCCTACTTTGTCCGAGACTTTTCTTTGGAGACTTGAGAGATAGTTGTTTGTTACTTCAATAGGCTCTCTTGTTTCTTTACTAACAAATACATTGATACTTATATTTATCTTTCGATTCTGTTGTAATACATTAGTGACTTGTACACATGACAATCAAGTTTTGGGGTTATCGTGAGATTGACTAAGTTTTCCGCACTTATGTTATTGATAGTTTATTTTTCGCATTTCTATCGTATTGTTGGGTTGGACTGACTTGTCTTGGTGGGATAAGACGAGTGTCATCACGTCCATTTTCGGGTCCTGACATAAAGCAAGGAAAAAAAATTCAAAACTTTTCATAAATTAGGAAAATATTTTCCAACACTTTTCTTAAACCTCATCACCCGAAAATGTTCATACTTGGGATCCAGCCCCAACCTGACCTTGACCTAACTCTTGACCTTGATTCGAGACCCGAATTGTGACCTCCCGACATTGACCTAGGACTACTTATTTTTTCAAAAAAACATTTTCTAGAAAAATATGAAAGTATTTTCCTTCATACCAAACACACTCCAAAAGAGAAAAATAAGAAAAAATCTTATAATCTGAAATACCTTTTTTACATAATAAAATCAATGGATAATATCAACATCCATATTATTTATTCAATTTACCTATTTTTATCAATATTAAATATGATTTGGGCCAAATATTTTATTCATTTTTACCTGATTTATTTTCGGCCAACCCGTATTCAACTCACTCATTCATTTGTCATCAATAGCAATAAATGTTAAATCGCTTTACAATCTCTATTGCTCAATAAAATAAGTATATTTATGATTAATGATTGATTAAAATATAATCTACATATAATAATAATGGTAGGTATAAAGAATGTGATGTGTCACCTCTTTATGGCTTAGATTTGTATTTATCTTTTTTTTCTCAACCTTTTGATATTTCGATTCATTTTTTGCTAAGAAAATAAAATATTAAGTTGTGAAACTATAGCAAGATTTAATGCATACAATTATGTCATTTCAAGAATAGTTATTACTATCCCACCTTTTCGTATGCAATCTATTTTGATATTAAAAAGCTGGAAAAAAAAACACGATGAAGTTTCTATGCCAAAAATACATTTTTTTTCTTTTTTTGCCTTTTTTTTCAACAAAAAATAATAATAATCAGATCTTCTCTTTTATAACATTATTATTCAATTAAATGGACAATTAATACGTGTTAATGTCTATCACATGACAATTTTAAATTAATTGAAATATATTTATTGAATTTAATGAACATTATTTCATATTCCCATAAATACATATTCAGTGTTTTTCTATTATAAATACCAACTGGGATATTGAGATGAGTATCAATTTTGTATTTTTCATCTTATCTATCTAATCCCTACTTAGTCTTTTTTTTTTTTTTTGCAATATGCTATTGTGTGCCCAATTGGTATCTCCATATTGGTGAGAATTTTTTTTATTTTGTCATGCTTTTTATAATATTAATTTTTCCATAATTTGATTTTTTAAAATATGTTTTTCCTTAAGTTGAGGGTATATAAAAAATAACCCCTCTACCTTCCATGTTTCATGTGTAATAATTTGAATCTCCCATTAAAGTGAATAACTATTACATCTATCACTAGAATATGAAGTCTTATAGTTTTGATTTGTAAAATTTTGTATGAGATAGTGACTGAATTATGTATTCATATAAATCGATCTTTTTTTTTGAAGTGTTGTCATACGTTATTTATTCTTATTTTAATTCTTTTCTTGCATAAGTATTATATGAATTCATGCAAAAAATTATTCATTTACTTACATGTCTTCTTGTTGGCATCAAACAATTTTTGTGAGTTGACATAATTATTGATAATATTAAAGCTAAGTACTTTGTATACATTCATAAAAAAATTTATGAGTTGGCATAGGATCAAATGTGTCTATGATATAAGAAATGTGAGTTCTAAAATATGGTAAGTGCATATTTTAGTTCTAAAAGATGACGTTTGAACAAGTATTTTCATGAAAGAAAATTATAATTTTAAGTTCTCAATTTCTTATTTTGGATTTGTTTTTAGAGTATTAATCAGGTTTGATATATATATATATATATATATATATATATATATATTGTTTGACATTATACTATTAATTTCTTAAAAATATTTGAACATAGAGTTGTACTACATAAAATAGTTTAACTTTAGATGGCGAAAATTGATAAAACAGTTTCACACTTAAATAATTATTGTTATTAACTTTAGTATTTGACGAGCTTTCAATTGCAAATTAAAGTCATGAGATTCTAACAGTTTTATCTATAAAAATAGTCTAAGTAAACAAAAAAAATGCACTATTTATGCTCAATTGGAGTTCCACTTAGTAGAAGTTTATTATTAAATTTTTTGATAAATGTAAATATTACGTGATCTTAATGTTTTTCGTATTGTATGTCTTAGAATATTTATTTTGATAAATTAAATGTTTTATATATTATATGTTTATTAAAATTTACAAAGTGATATGTTTCATCGCACGAAGTGTGGACCAATTACTTAGATAAGTCATCACCTTAGAAGATTTCCCAATTTAGAGACATGTAATGCACAAAATGTAGACCTTGATCAAGCAAGTACTACCTAATCGGGCCCATCCAAAATAGAAAATAGATCACTCTATAAATTGATCTTGAATGGTAGGGTTTCCTATCTGATACTCCTCCTTTCACTCTGCCTCTTTCATCAACATGTTTTCTCCTAGAATGGGTCTGAACTTGACTTACTTTCCGCCCCTCGCTCTGTGGATCATCTATGTGTATCTCATGATGCCATGCACTCTTCTCTTCCTCAGCTCGCTGAAGTAGGTATCCTTCCCTTTATTTCTAACTTTTTGTAGCTCCTCTAACTTTCTTTTTCTTTGTAGAGGTATACTCCAGTGGATTTCAAAATTGTCTTGACAAAGATGCCAAGTCTTGTGTGTTATTGATCGAACTCTATGTAAGTATCTACTTTTTCCTTCCTTCTTCTTTTTTCCCTTTTTCCGAAGCCGCCGTTAATACTTGAGATAATTAGGTTTGTTTTTTTTTCATTCTCCTTATATTTTTTCACATGAATTCTTGCTACTGTTGTGTTGCAATTTTTTTTTTTTATAGTTTAAATCTTTATATGAAAACCCTTGTAGTTTTTTTTTTTTTTGAATTATATAAGTGTGAGAGTCATAGAATATCTTATGAGAAAGTCTTTTGTTTGGATGGGAGTTTGGACATAGAATTTGTGAAATTTGAAAAGAAAAAAAAGCAACATTTAAAAAAGAATTGTGTTGACCTCTCAGATCGGTCATTCAGCTAATAGTTATCATCTTGGAAAGTCATTTTTTTGGTTGAAAAATTGGAAATCAACAAAAAGAATGTGATATGAACATTAATTAAGTGAGACCATCTAAATAGAAAATAAACAAATCCTATTTTTGAAAAATCCTATTTTGAGTGGATTTAAAATGAATTAGAATTAAGTATTTTAATTTTTTGTTCATTGTTAATAATGTTATTTTTATATTTCGATCTTTGTGTTTGAACAATAAAAATTGTACGTAACTACCTACCAATCTCTAATATTTTCATAAATTTTCTTTAATTTTTTTTTGAATTTTCTTAAGATTCAAAATGGAAGACGAAACAAACTTAATATCAAGTACAACCATATACGTAACGGTTGGTGATTGTGATTTAAGAGCGAGCAATCATCTATTGCCCAAGTAAATACACTATTCATCCACGTGAGAAAAAAGCTTGCAATTCTGGTTCAAGATTCAAAGGTGTTGTGGGCCAACATAATGGTCATTGTGTTAAGGTATGTGTAGACACTACTCTCCTTATACACCACTTGTGGGATTACAATTGGTATGTATGTTGTTGACTTGTTATTGTTGCATGTCATACAAGAGATATTTTCTGACAACGATTCACATAAATTATAAATTCCTAGAGTTTAAATTATGTACACTAATGTAAATGATTTGTATAGGTTACCCACAAGGATATCTACATACTATATGAGATTCTAATATTACTTAGAGATCACAAGCCTACATCATTTTGTGTGTTTTTTTAACCTCTTGATAAATTCATGATTTCAATGTTACTTAGGATAATGTTGAATTCTTGTACAACCAATTTTTTCAGAAGGAACTAACTATAAGTGATGTTGAGCTTTATAGGTTTGTATACATCTAAAAAAATATATATATACAATAAAGTATTTTTCTCTAATCTAAAGTGAGAACATGAACTTTTATGATATATAAGTTTAGGTATTATTGCAAAAGAAATCAAAATTTTTATTTTTACATAGGGTTGACATAAGTTTGTGAAAGAGAAAGGTTTAAGAGCAAAAGATACAATTATTTTCACAAATTTATACCAACCCTTTGTAAAAAATAATTTGGAGATATCTAAACTTTCATAATTTCCTATATCATAAAAGTTCATCTTCTCTCTTTGGATTTGAGGAAAATAATTTAATGCATTTTTTTTAGGTATTTATAAGCTTATTAAAGTTCAACATCACTTGGAGATAGCTTTTTTTTGAAAAAGTTGCTTGAATGAGAATTCACATTATCCTATAAATAACATTTAAATCGTGAATTTTACTAAGAGTATTAAAAAAGCACAAATGATATAGGCTTGTGATCCCTAAGTACTATTGGAATCACATATTTTAAGAAAGTTTACATGTAGTATATAGACTAGATTTGCCTTGGCCCATGCTTTATACTGCCCATCTCACATGTTTTTCTCTTGTGGAGTCTTACAATTCAACAAAGAAGATGTCAAAATCAATATTTAGCATCAGCATAGTAGTATCTCCTCTTAGAGTGAAAGGTAGTAGGACAACACTAGCAACCCAGACTCTAACTAATAAATGTATGCTGAAAATGTTAATACAGAACTGAAATATTATAAATAAAAGGTGATTTTACTTGATACATGTTTTTCAACTTCTCTCACGATGTGGGTTATTCCAACCTTATAACCTAAGAAGGAATTCAGCTTGCAAGGTTTTTTTGTATCATCCTTAGGCACTGAAATAAATGAAAAGGCAAATGAAAAAAAGATGATGTATAAGGAAAGACTTGAAATATTTACTAAAAAGTAGTAGGTGTTGATATTGTAGAGAAGCTAAATTGCCAGACAAAAAAGGAGGAGGCTGCAAATGGTAAAAACATACATATGTTAAAAGTGATAAATTCAAGAAATGAATCATCTAATATCAAAACAGAGAAATTTATTCATGATTTCGAAGTGCAACTTAGTTGGAAATCTCAAGGAGTGGTTTCTCGACTCAGGTGCCACTCGACATATTTGCTTTGCAAAAGAAGCTTTTGCAATATATACTTTTGCTGAAGTTGATGAAGATTTGTTCATGGGGAACACAACAACAACAAGGATTGCAGGAACTGGGAAAGTAATGTTGAAAATGACATCCGGCAAGGTGTTGACTTTGAACAACGTTCTGCACGTTCCTACTATTAGGAATAATCTAGTTTATGTTGCACTGCTTGTTAAGAATGGGTTTAAGTGTGTCATAGTTAGTGACAAATGCTGTAATAAGTAAGAATGAGATGTTCTTAGGAAATGGCTACCTCACCAAGGGCCTCTTCAAACCGAATGTAATGGTTGTTGATAGTATTAATAAGAATTCTGCTTCTGTTTACTTATTGGAGTCAAATGATTTATGGCATGCCCGTTTGGGACATGTAAATTACAAAGCCTTGCAAAAAATGATATCTTTAGAAGTATTGCCTAACTTCAAATGTGATAAATCGAAATGTGAAATTTGTGTTGAATGTAAGTTTGTTAAACATCCTTATAAGTTTGTTGATAGGAATTCAAAACCTTTAGACTTAATTCACACAGATATATGCGATATGAAGTCAATACCATCTCGCGATAGGAAAAAGTATTTATAACTTTTATTGACGATTGCACTTGATTTTGTTATGTATATTTGCTTAATAGCAAGGATGAAGCAATTGATGCCTTTAAGCAATACAAAAATGAAGTGGAGAATCAATTAAATCAAAAGATAAAAATGATTCGGAGTGATAGGGGTGGAGAATACGAATCTCCTTTTGCAGAGATATGTTTGGAATATGGTACTATTCATCAAACTACTGCACTCTATACACCACAATCAAATAGATTGACGGAATGGAAGACCAGAACATTAAAGGAAATGATGAATGCCTTGTTAATCAGTTTTGGTTCACTGCGAAACCTGTGGGGTGAAGCCATCCTTACAGCTAACAAAATACTCAATAGGGTACCTCATAGCAAACACAATTGATTTCATATGAGTTATGGAAAGGAAGGAAACCCAACTTAAAATATTTCAAAGTGTAGGGGTGTTTAGCCAAGGTATAGATTCTTTTATCCAAGAGGGTGAAAATTGGACCTAAAACAATGGATTGTGTATTTGCTGGATATGATGTGAACAGTAAGGCCTGTCAGTTTTTGGTTCACAAATATGATAATCCTGAAATACATGTTAATTCGGTAATTGAGTCAGATAATGTTGAGTTTTTTGAACACATTTATTCGTATAAAACTGAATGTGGGTCGACAAGTGAAAGACCTAAACAACCACGGGAAGAATCAACGGAAAATACACTACCTAACAAGGATCCTAGGCGTAGTAATCGTCAACAAAAATCTACTTTTTTCGGACTAGATTTTGTGGCATTTTTGCTTGAAAATGAGACTCAAACATTTAAAGCAGAGATATCTTCGTCTGAGTCAACTTATTGAAAAGAAGTAGTCAATAGTGGGATCGAATCACTTTTGAGTAACCATACTTGGGAATTGACAGATCTTCCTCCAGGAAATAAATCTTTAAGATAAAAGTGGATCTTTAAAAGGAAAATGAAAGTCAATGGGACTATTGACAAATATAAGGCTAAACTTGTAGTTAAAGGATACAGATAAAAAGAAGGGTTGGACTACCTTGATACATACTCGTCAGTAATAAGGATAACATCAATTAGGATGTTATTAGCACTAGATGCAGTGCATAATCTTAAAATCCACCAAACGGATGTTAAGATAGCCTTCTTAAATGGAGATTTAGAGGAAGGAATTTACATGGAACAACCTGAAGGGTTTGTAGTTCCTGGTAAAGTAGAGAAATTGTGCAGGTTTGTTAAGTCGCTTTATAGGTTCAAACAAGCACCCAAACAATGGCATGCTAAATTTATTCAAACAATGTTGGCAATGGATTTAAGATTAACGAATGTGACAAATGTGTTTACATTAAAAACATTTCGAATCATGAAGTCATTGTTTGTCTGTATGTTGATGGCATGTTAATAATGAGTAAAGATATTGACGATATAAATGCTACTAAGTGCATGTTGTCCAGTAAGTTCGATATGAAGGACTTAGAAGTTGTTGATTTGATCTTAGGGATCAAGATTCTCAAAACTCCTCAAGGACTAGCACTATCTCAATCTCATTATATTGAAAGAGTATTGGACAAGTTCAAGTACTTAAATTTCAATGATGTCAAAACTCCAATTGATATAAGATTTACAGTTCAAAAGAATGAAGGTAATAAAAGTGACTCTCAATTGGAATATGCCAGAGTGTTGGGAAGTTTGATGTATATTATGAATTGTACGCAACCAGATATAGCATGTGGTATTAGCTAGCTAAGTCAGTTCACTAGTAATCCTAATCAAACTCACTAGATGGAAATGAAACGTGTGTTGGGGTATCTGAAACATACACAACACTATGCTTTGCATTATAATAAATATCCTGCAGTTGTTGAAGGATATAGTGATGCAAATTGAATCACCGGGTCAAATGAAGTAAAATCAACAAGTGGTTATGTGTTTACAATTGGTGGAGGAGCATTCTCTTGTCGTCCAAATAGATATGTATCGCTCGCTCCATAATGGAATCTGAATTTACTGCCTTAGATAAGGCCGGTGAAGAATCTGAATGGCTCCAGAATTTCTTAGAGGACATTCCATTTTGGCCCAAACCTGTGGGACCTATATGCATACATTGTGATAGTCAAGCAACAATAGGTAGGGTAGAGACCGTCATGTACAACGGGAAGTCTTGTCATACACGACGGAGACATAATACCATAATACAACTGCTCTTTAGTGGAATTATCACAATTGACTATGTGAAGTCAATAAATAATGTGTCAGATCCACTAACAAAAGGCCTATTGAGAGAGGCAGTTGAAAGATCATCTAAGGAAATGGGTTTACGGCTTAGGACAAGTCATCATGGCGGTAACTCTACCTAGCAGACTAGAGATCCTAAGAGCTAGGTTCAAGAAGAAAAACAAAGTTGTGACTGACGATTTGACATTGTCAATCAACTCAATCCATTCTCATGATGAAGACAATGTTCAGGAACGAGGTTAAAACATTAAGGTTTGCTAATGAGTTAATAAACCTTAAAGTTTTTAATGATTTGCTAAATTTGGCAAATTTTACCAAATAGTGTATCTACCCGATGACAGGGTTAGAAATCACCTATGTGAGTGTGAACTGTAAGCCACTTCAAAGAGAATTATTATCAAAAGCCTATTCTCTATACACTCATGAAACCAGGAGGTGTTCATGGCTGAAAAGAACATAACCATAAGAACCATAAATGGTAAAGAGTTAATTGTATGACATATAGTTGTCTATGTATACACCAAAGCTCGACGGTTCAAAGATATCGCATCTACCGATTGACCAAATATATCCGACATATGTTTACTACGGAAAGTTCAACGGAAAACCTACTTATTCAGATGTAATTGATCCTTGCTTGTAAAGTACACACTCATCCGTGCATTCCTTTATATTATAACCATTCCCCATTCATGTGGGGGATTGTTGGGTATATAGTAAGAGTTAATGGGAAATGGAGGGAAGATGAAAAGAGAGGAACTTGAAAGGTTCTCTTATGCTTTAGTAAAAAGACATTTCTCCCTCATTAGTGGTGGAAAGAAAAATTGAAGTGTTTAAATAGAGAAACACTTCTATTAGTTGTTAAAAGGGTTGGAATGAGGGACCCCCTTGTGCCGTCGTCGTCGCTCGCTCGGGTTGGCTTCGGCTACAGGTACAACTACGGCTTTGGCTTTGGAAAATGATCGATCGAGAAATTATTTTTGGACAAAGATTGTTTTAATTATTTAGTTAATTATTTATTAATTAATTAAATTAAATTATTTAGTTAATTATTAATTAAATTAAATTAAATGGCCAAAATATTTTAATTAGACGACACTTCCCAACTCGACTTGGATCCGCGTGACCCATTTTATTTAAAACATTTTCCCATTTTATCTGAATTTCCCATCGTTAAAGATTACTGTTCTAAAAGGTTGCAACTTTCAAGAACAGTCATGACAGTTTGAAAGGTTGCAAACTTTCATGAATGATGTAGTTTCTGAAAGGTTGCAACTTTTCGAAACCAGTGCTTCTTGGCTATAAATACTTGTGAATCTTCAGACTTCTCACTTACGAAATTTTTAACTTCTTATTCTTCTTCTGCACAAATTTTATTTGTGTACTTTACTACCGTTGAGTGACTCGCTGACACCAGGGTTTTGGGTATCAGTACACTGGTGAATAAGATCGTTCTATCGGCCACAAGTAACACCATAAATTAGGCACATGAATGGGTCATCAACTGCAAGAGAAAGTGGATCTTACAGAAGCATATAGAGATTGTTCAGAAGTATGTGAAACCTACTAGTAAGATGTGTGTCTCGGTCCAGTAAACTATGTCCCCTTTCCTCTACTTGCCTTGCTGTTTGCTCTACCAGAATCACAATGTCTTTCAACATTAACTGTTGAACACGAACCTAGTTAGATTTGTTATATGAGACTTGACATATGAATAATGATGCATTTTCTTACAATTGGAAGATCTAGTTCAGGAATATGTTGAGACATTGAAATAGACATCAGTAGGTTATCCTAATCTCTCCATTCTTTATTAAATTCGCGGATGAACTCATCGTTGCAAAGCAATAATGATAATTCAACACTTTCAAATCAACCAACGCCATTAATTCCTCTATCCCTCATTTGATAGTTTAATCTTTCTAATTATCAAATGCAAATTTCAAAGCCACTGCAACATTAAGATGAAGCATTTCAGCAATATCCTCTAGTGCCAGAATTGGGAATGAAAAAGTTAGAACGAAATGAATTTAGAACTTAAAATTGCTTGTAGATGCACTTTTGATACATTTTTTTCCATTAAGGTAAGAGCAAGTAGCTCTGTAGTCGAGTCCCTCTGCAGAACCATAACTGCACTGGTATTTAATTTCTTGCAAGATTATCTTGTTGCTAATTTTCTTTTCCTTTCTGGCATTCATTAGATTATAGGGATGGCAAGAAAAATAATGAAATCTATAGTATTTTTTAGAATATTACAGATAAAAACAACCTTTATGTAACTGCTCACAACAATACCACTCATGTATCGCCTCCACAACATCATCATGGGGTGAGATTACCACAACCTGAGATTTGGCAGAGTCAAGTACAATGTAAAATATTCTGGCTTTCCTCCTCCTGAGCAGAACTATTTTAGAAGATATAAGAAAACTTGCAAGGATCCATTTTCAAAAAACAATCTCGGTAGTTCCAAAAGTTATTAGCAAGTTAGATGAGTGATACTATATGCCTCCATCAGAAGGTTGACAAATACATAGATTCATACTTACATAATTCATATATGATGCAAGTCCTGAAAAGGAAGAGTTCAACAAAAGTTGTCTCTAATTGACCTTGACTATTCTTTCTATCTAAACTTGTGGCTTCTTTCGAACTAACTTTTTCCCTAAATTCATCTCATTTGTCACGCCCCGAGGCTACCCCTTGGACATAAACACGGGACCTAGGATCACGAGTGACCCCAAGCTAACCCTGAGCTGCCATATCATGAGCAAACTGAATATATCTATGAAACGATTAACTAATGCGGAAGCTAAATAAGAGATAACTGAATGATGGGGATACCCAAATACTGGTCTGAATAATATATAATATACTATGAGTTTAGTGATACTGAACAATCACTCAAATACTAAAGCTGAATCTAATACTATTTCTGAATAAAGCCTCTAACTGACTAGAGATGTTGGGACATGCCCTCAACTATCTTTAGCAAAACTGAAACATTAGCTATCTCTAGAAAAACTAAAACTGAAATGAAAGACTAAAATACGAGAACATGTCTATTGTTCTCGAAGTATGAGGACTCATCACTGAAGCTACTGAATGTGGATCGGGAACCAATCTACGTGTAATCTGAATGCTGAGGACCTGAACTTACATTGCGAAAAGATGTAGCGCAGAGTATGTGTCAGTACTTGGAAGGTACTGAGCATGCATGATAGGATAAAGTTGAACAAACATATAAACTGAACAAAACGTACTGAGCAATGATATAATTTGAACATGATGAAGCTACTAAAATATATAGAAATGAACTAAACTGAATGCAATGACCAAGTACAAACATACTGAGATTGGGAATTGAAATATAACTGAAAACCTGGTCAAATGCACTACAGTCTGACTGTGAGAGCTACTAATAACCGACATAAAACCACGTGAGCTAAACGTGGAGTCCGATGTATATGCCTCATCGAAAGGACCCAATATACCATGCCAAGGGTATAAAGGCATGAATGGCATGATCACTAAATCAGATACCCACAGAGGGAACTTATAAACCTACGGGGGCACGTAGTTCTTATGAGGGTATGCTGAACCCTAGTCCAACTCGATCTAAGCCTACTCCCAACTAGAATGTGTATAAACAACATAACTGAAATACTAGATATCTCAATGTTCTAACATGCAAATCTGAGAATGTAACATTTAAATACTGACAATGAAACATTCTTAACTAGAGCATTTATATATGTTTAAACTGACCTAGCAAGTGTAATTCATGAACTAAACGAATTTACACAACTAGGGTTCTGGATTTCATGCAAGGATTAAGCAACAATGTTACGAAACTATGATTATCTGATTAAGGATACTATAACAGCTAAATCGCAACAATTATCTTAAGTTCTAGAAACCCTAGGTCCGTAGGTTCGGTCGTTGGTCGAGAGTTTTTTGGGTGGCCTGCCACAGACCCTTCCTACGGTCCGTGGTTCAGACCATGGGCCGTGGGTGGGTCTCATCGGTGGAACCTACAAGTTCTGAAGTTTTGCATTTCTAGTTGTTTTTGAATATGAGGTGTTACATCATTAGAGTGAAGTGGTTGAATGCCTCTCTCCTTATGGTCAAGTGGTATTCGATCATAAAACATCATCCAGTTCCTTGCAAAAATAAAGTAAATAAACTTGCAACTCTTACCCTCAACGTAAATTAATTTATTACACAAATTCATCAAATAAGAAATCAGTAAGTAGTTAATCAACAACTCTACAAAAAAGTAATACTTTTTACTCTAATATTTCAACAATCGAGAAAAAACTCATTAACATCTTACCACTTCCTGTGCTTCTTCTTCTTGAGATGCTCGTAGAAATAAAATTAAAAAATTACACCTCTAAATAAAAGGATTTACCTAATGATGAATTGACATTCTACTAATCTATCACGATAAAAATCAACACCTTTTTTATTATCAAAATTGTTTTTTCTCAATCAAATTTAACATTATGCAAATAAATTGGAAAGGAAGATATACTTACCTCTAAAAGAGCCAAATGAAATCTCAAGGGGTCGTTTGGTTGGGAACAAGTTATCCCAGGATAAGTTATCCTGGAGTTAGCTATCCTGGAATAACTTATCCCACCATATATATGGGATAACTTATCCCACCATTTATGATATAAATAGTGGGATAAGTTATCCCAAACATGGCAACCAAACAAGATAAAAAATGTTTATCCCATCACTATTATTTTTAATCCCTCACACCAAACGACCCCTAAGAGAAGAGTAGTGCTGAAGTTAATTTTTGTGTTGACATTGAAAGAATGGCTGTCAAAAAAGGCACTACACATGTCTATTGTTATAGTACATGCGTTAGAAGGTGAAAGCTTAAAATAGGTGAGTGTCAGAAATTACAAAATTAAATTTTATCCCTATCGGTACTGCGACACCACTTTAATCAGTATCATCCAAGAATAGTGTCACACCACTTCAATGATATCATCTAAGAGCAACATGATATAACTAAACTCCATTGCACCTATGTATCTTCAAGGATGTACGCAAAAATCACAATAAAATCATTTGCATGCATATAGGATAATCAGAAATCCACAAGAAACAACTCAAAATAAAAGGCAAATTAACGAAAACCCAAAATAGGAACTAATATATACCTTGCCGATGGAGAACTAAATGAGTATAGTAAACAGTGCAAGATTCCTATAAAATCCCATCAAAACAATGCAGAGAATCATGAAATGCATAAAATAGCAAGACTAACAAAATATGAATGTAACGACATGTCAGTCAAATTGAATGCCCGCTGAAAAATGTTACAAAGATAGCTAAATGGGAATTACATGAGAATTTATTGACTATATTTTTGTTGTAATAATGACTATGCTACAACTACATTATTCACCTCATAAGGCATACACAATATTTCTAATTGATAAAATAGCAATATCAAATCTCTCTTTCAAGCGTGCACGCGCGCGCTCACACCCTCAATATATCCCTTAAATATAAAATATTATTTGGTTGACCTTCAATCTTTTAGAAAATTGTTACTTTGCTAGTAAATGTTAAAGATGAACGTTAATGTGTTAACTTGTTATATTCTGAATAATGAAAACCCACAGGAAATAAAAAGAGAATGAAATCGAGTAGCCTAGAAATCATGAAGGCATTATGGAAATCAATACAAAGAAGAAGCTCAAGACAAATCAAGAAAAGCCACGCATGAAAGGCAAGAAATCTCAAGTCAAGCAATACAAACATTTGAAGAAGGAAAGAGAATATTTGTAAAGCAATCAAGGAAGAATATATCAGCCAAGATTCAAGGAGATCTCCTAACAAAGGAAGGGATTGATTTAATCATGCACATATCTGATATGGATATGATTCAGCAAATCAATCAAAATAAATCAAGGACTCAATTTAAGGATCCTTGATTTAAAACACCCTTGGGTTTCCGAAAAAGAGCTGCAGCCATCCACATCTATATAAATCTCTCTTAGTCTTATTCGTGAAGTATGCAACTCCACTTGAACTTATATTGCACTCTTCTTTTATCTTTCATAAAGCTTTGTAATCACGTGAGTGAAACAATTATAAAGAAAATAGAAAGAAAGATTTTGAGTGTAGGTTTGCAAGTAGAGGAAGTGTCAAGGTACAACATCGCATATCAAATAGGATCAAATCATAGAAACTTTGTACAACCGAAGTTCACTTCAAAGCTCTAAAGGAAACCCTTGAAACCCAAAGGGACTGGATGTAGACACCACATCGGTGTTTCAAACCAATATAAAAACTCTTTGTGTTAATTACTTACTGCATTAACTACTACTATTTAACTATTCTACTAACGTGCAGGTGAGTCAACTCACCATTACAGGAAGTCGACTGAATGAAATTTTAATTCACCCCATCCCCCCATCTTGACTTTCATAATGTACCCCTCAAACTTTGAGCGCTGACCCTTGATTTCCCTAGGTGCATCAGTAACTGCATGTAACATCTCGCAAAATGAAATAACTAGAAAGAAGTCAAGAATTGGAAATAGTGATTCTAGGAGATAAAGAAAATCTGGAAATTTGTTTAAGTTAAGTTAAGAATGATTTTTGGTCAACTTCAAACGACCATAACTCCTAGCTCAGGAAGAGCTAGGTGTTTTTCCAAATATCGTAGGAAATACCTCGGAATAATATTTCCAATGCCACTATGTTTGCGCGATTCCGAGTTCGTATGAGTGAGATATGCCTATTTGAAGTTGGGCTGTTAGGATAAGGAAAGTCTAATCCAGATTTTTGAACGGTAGTTTAGTCTTTTCCTTATCCAATTTATTAAATCCATTTTTAGTAATTATTTGGAGTCTAAATTGAGTTAGTTCAGTTTACACATTTAAGAAATACGCTAGGGCTTTGAGAGAAGAGAAAAGAGGAAAACGGAGAAGAGAAACTCAAGATTCGTCAAGTTCTTGCGATTTTGGTTGTGGAATTCGCCAAGGATTCAATCCTACAAGGTATGTGAGACTTTCATAACGTTGGGTTTGTTCACCCACGTACCAAAAACTGTTTATTTCAGCGTGAATTCGTCCTAAAAGAGTTTGAAAGTTGATGTTCTTGATTTGTATTCTTGAATTTGATATCGTCCTTGAATTAGGCTGAATTGAGATGTTTCTGAGATCTTTACGTCTAGTTTTAGAGTTTCTTTGAGTTAGGTTCTTTGGTACATATGTTGGGTATCGGAATCTAAAAAGAATTTGAGAAAAATAGTTGAGTTTAGGCTAATTGGGGTTGGAAAACGAAGAAGGGAAAAGTCGAGTGGGTTTGGCACGCAAGTCCGCATCACGGACTTTCTCCCCCAGTGAACAAAAAAACCAGCTCCGCGTCGCGGTTGGGACACGGACTCCTCTGTCTCAAAATTTTATTTCGCAATCAAATGTTTAAATGAAACTCCTCGTCGCGGACTTGTTCCAAGACGATAATTTCTTGATTTTTTTCTCATGTTTAGCTATCTACAAACACTCATAAACATCATGAGATCTTTCCTATCACAAATCACAATCCTTGAATCCATAATTCAATTCAAGGAAAGTTCAGAGTCAAGTCAAGAAAAGTTAAGAGTCAAGTCAAGAGAAGTTCCTAGAGTCTTCCAAAAGTCTTTTATCAATGTTTTAACTTTGTTTTAAGACTTGAGTTTTGAGTTGAGTAAAGAGTAAAGTTTGAAGTTCATTTCTTCAAGAGAGTATATCGTGACTATGTATTCCCAAAGAGTAAAATGTTTTCACATTTAAAGAAGAAAGGAAACCTTGATTTCCAAAAGAGCCTTTGAGCTAGTTTTCAGTTAAAGAGTAAATGTTTTCACATTTAAAGAAGAAAGGAAACCTTGATTTCCAAAAGAGCATTTGAGCTAGTTTCATTTAAAGAATAATGTTTTCACATTTGAGCAAGAAAGGTAACATCGATTCCAAGAGAGCTTTCAAGCTAAGTTTTGATTAATTATCTCAAATCAAAGAAAGAAGTTATGTTCTTAAACATATGAGCTAAGTATTTTAGGAGTAGTATTGAGCACCAATATGGGGACGAGTTTGAGTTCAGATAACTCACGTCTCCATAAACCATATAGCCATCATTGGTAGTAAAGGATCATACTTTTTAGATGAATCCTTAAGGGCTTTTTAGCATAGACTAGTGGATCCACTTAGTTAAGCGGTCTATATGATGGCAAAGTATATGACAGTTCTGGAAGTGTGGGCAAGACGTTGTATCACCGCTTAGGCTCATAGTAGTGGTTGTCGGTTAGAGAAACTCCCACAGAAACTATATTACTTTATTATATGAGTAAAGTTGAGTTTGTTGTTGCATTTTATTTAACGAGCTAAGTTGTTTTCTACTGTTTTAAAGGCTTTTTATATATTTCATGTGTTTTATTGCTTTATAATGAGTTAAGTTATTCATGAGTTGAGTAAAGAAAAGGTAAGTGTCATGCCCCGAGCCTACACCCTAGACGTGGCTGACAGTCGAGAACCATTTCTGGCCCCAAGAGAACCCTTGGCCTGGCTTACTTACTCAACGGAAGACTTAAACACAAGAAATAGTCTAAAAAGGAACTTGTGAAATAAATTAGAATGTCCTTAAGTAAACATTCAAAGCCAAAATGGCAACCTCAAGTCTCAAAACATAAGCCAATAATAAAGTAGTGACAAATGAATTTAACTAACTAACTGTCTGTCTATGAAGCCTCTAAACAACCGAGATGGATGTCGGGACAGGCCCACAACATCCTAATGAACTAATAATAAAACTGAAAGCAATAAAAGGGATCCTTCGGAAGCAAGGAGGCTCACCAGAAGACTCTGAGTGCTCAAACTGGATCAACGAGGTGCTGGATGTTGATCCTGGTTACCTACGTCTGCATTATAATAAGATGCAGGACAATTGGCATCAGTACATTGAATGTACGAGAATGCCAGTTAGAATGCTAAACATAACATAGGCTTGACCAGAATCTGAAAGAAACACTTACCTTGGCTCGACTCAACTCATAAATAACTTAACTCAAAATAAAGCAATAAAACACATGTAATATATTCAAATCTTTATAAAACAGTAAAAACAACTTAGTTCATTAAAGAGAATGCAATAACAAACTTAACTTTAGTCATATAATAAAGTAATATAGTTTCTGTGGGAGTTTCTCTAACCAACAACCACTATTATGAGCCTAAGTGGTGATATAACGTCTTGCCCACGCTGCCAGAAATGTCCTTTACTTTGCTGTCATATAGAACGCTTAACTTAGTGGATCCACTAGTCTATGCTAAAAGCATCTCAAGGAGTCATCTAAAAAGTATGATCCTTTACTACCCATGATGGCTACATGGTTTATGGAGACGTGAATTATCTAAACTCAAGCTCATCCCCATATTAGTGCTCAATACTACTCCCAAAATATACTTTAGTTCATATGTTTGTAAAAAGAAAACTCTTTCTCTGGTTTGAGATATTTACTCAAAAACTTAGCTTAAAAACTCTCTTGGAAATCTCAGTTTCCTTTCTTGCTCAAATGTGAAAACATTTTTAACTCTTGGGAATACTTAGTTCCCGAATAATCTTTGAAGAATGAACTTTACTCTTACTCTTTACTGAAAACTAGCTCAAAGGCTCTTTTGGAAATCTCAGTTTCCTATCTTGTTTAAATGTGAAAACATTTACTTTTGGGAATATATAGTCCCGACATACTCTTTTGAAGAAATGCACTTCAAACTTTACTCTTTACTCAACTCAAAACTCAAGTCTTAAAACAAAGTTAAAACATTTGTAAAAGACTTTTGGAAAACTTTATGAACTTCTCTTAATTTGACTCTTAACTTCTCTTGACTTGACTCTTAACTTTCCTTGAATTGAATTATGGATTCAAGGATTATGATTTGTGATAGGAAATATGTCATGATGTTTAGGAGTGTTTGTAGATAGCTAAACATGAGAAATGATCAAGAAATCACCGTCTTGGAATAAGTCCACGACGCGGAGTTTTATTTAAATATCTGATCGCAAAAATTAATTTTGAGACAGAGTAGTTTGTGTCTTAACCGCAACGCGGAGCTGATTTTTGTTCACTGCGGGAGCAAGTCCGCGATGTGGACTTGCGTGCCAAAACTCTCTCGACTTTTCCCTTCTTCATTTTCTAGCCCCAATTCGCCTAGACTCAACTATTCTTCTCAAATTCTTTTTAGATTCTGATACCCAGAATGTATACCCAAGAACCTAACTCAAAGCAACTCTAAAACTCGACGTAAAGATCTGAGAAACATCTCAATCCAGCCCAAATCAAGAACCATATCAAATTGAAGAATACAAATCAAGAACATCAACTTTAAAACTCTTTCAGAACTACTTCACACTGAAATAAACATGTTTGGTACGTGGGAGAACAAATCCAACGTTATGAAAGCCTCACATATCTCTTAGGGATCACCCCTTGACGAAATCCGTGAGCCTAGCTTCAAGAACGACGAACTTTGCTCTTTCTCCTCTTTTCTCTTCTTGCGTTCTTTCTCCAAAAACCCTAGAGTAAATTTCCAATTGTCTAAAATGAACCAATTCATTTTAGACCCCAATTTAATTGCTAAAAATGAATTAATTAAATTGGGTGTGGTAAAGACCAAAATACCCTTCCAAAATTCGGTTTAGACTTTCCTTAATTGAATGGCCCAACTTCAAATGGGCCTATCTCACTCAGACGAACTTGGAATCGCGCAAACTCGGTAGTGTTGGAAAGATTATTCCAAGATCTTTCCTATGATATCTGGAAACACACCTAACTCATCCTGAGATAGGAGTTATGGTCGTTTGAATTTGACCAAAAACACAACTTAACATACTTAACAAATTTCCCAGATTTTTATATTCTTTCCAAAAATGACTATTTCCAAATTTTTAACTTCTTTCTAGTTCTTTCAATTAGCGAGATGTTACAATATCTCCCCCTTGGGAACATTCGTCCTCGAATGAGATTACTCTTAGTAGGCTAAGGGCGTAACATCAAACATGTAGTTCAAACACCCAACAATCATAATGCACTTACAACATGCCAACTTATAAATAAATACCAAGAAAAGGATTGGTACCTTGATCTGGAACTTCTCTAGATTTGAAGAGATGTGGATATATCTTCTTCATATCTTCCTCAGCTTTCCAAGTAGCTTCCTCAACAAATTGGTTCCTCTAAAGAACTTTGACTGATGTTACCTCTTTTGTTCTCAACTTGCGATCTAGAATCTGAACCGGAATCTCTTCATAAGATATGCTATCCTTGATCCCAATATATTCAGTTGGTATGATAAGTGAAGGATCTCCCATGCACTTTTTCATCATGGAAATATGAAATACCGAATGTACCGCTGCTAACTCTTGTGGTAGCTCTAACTCATAATCTACATTGCCAAACCTCTTGAATATTCTGTAAGGACCAATGTACCGGGGACTAAGCTTCCCCTTCTTACCAAATCTCATAACACCCTTCATGGGTGAAACTTTCAAGTATACCCAATCACCTACTTCAAACTGTAACTCCCTTCTCCTAACATCAGTGTAGGATTTCTGACCACTCTGTGCTGTATTCAACCTCTCTTGAATGACTTTCATTTTTCTCCATAGCTTGATGAACTAAGTGTGGTCCTATCAACCCTGCTTCACCAATTTCAAACCATCTAATAGGAGATCTGTATCTTCTCCCATAAAGAGCCTCATATGAAACCATTTGGATGCTAGCATGGTAACTATTGTTGTAACCAAACTCAATAAGAGATAGGTGATCATTCCAATTACCCTTGAAATCAATTACACAATCTGCCTTGATACCTCAAAACACAATCTCCCCCTTGTTCAAAACCCATCACTTTCTTCTTATGAACATTTGCCTTTAATTCAAGCAAAATAGGATCATGGTCTTGCTTCTCTTTTACTTCTGACACTAATGAGGATTCAACCCCATTCATCACCACTACTCCTCCTTCTGTGGAATCCATTAGTCGAACTCCTAGTCATGTAAGTCTATGCACCTCTTTTGCTAACTCTTTCTTACCTTCCTCAAAATGGGCAGTACTACCCATAGACAACCTGCTCAAGGCATCAGCAACAACATTAGCCTTACATGGGTCATAATGAATACTCATGTCATAATCTTTGAGTAATTCTAACCACCTCATTTGTCTGAGATTAAGCTCTTTCTGACTAAACACATACTGAAGACTCTTGTGATCGGTGAACACATCCACATGAACACCATAAAGATAATGGCGTCATATTTTCAAAGCAAATACTACAGCAGCCAACTCTAGATCATGGATTGGGTAATTCTTCTCATGAACTTTCAACTGTCTGGAGGCATGAGGTATAGCTCTGTCATTCTACATTAATACGTAACCCAAACCAACTCTAGATGCATCACAATATACCACAAAACCTTGAGTACCTTCTGGTAAGGTCAAAACTGGGGTAGTAGTCAACCTCTTTTTCAATTTCTGAAAGCTTTTCTCACAAGCTTCAGACCATTGAAACTTCACTATTTTTTGGGTTAACTTGGTCAAAGGGGACGAAATAGATGAGAACCCCTTTACGAACCTTTTATAATATCCATCCAACCCCAAGAAACTCCTAATATCAGTTGGAGATGTGGGTCTAGGCCAATTCTGCACTGCCTCTATTTTCTGAGTATCAACTTTAATTCCCTCTCCAGACACAATGTGTTCTAAGAATGCCACAGACTCAGGCCAAAATTCACACTTAGCGAACTTAGCATACAACTCTCTATCTTTTAGAGTGTGGAGAACTATTCTAAGATGACTAACATGATCTTCTTCATTCCTTGAATAGATTAGTATGTCATCAATGAAGACGATAACAAATATATTTAAATAAGGCTTGAATACTCGATTCATAAGGTCCAAGAATGTTGCAGGCGCATTGGTCAAACCAAAGGACATAACTAAGAACTCATAATGACCATAACGGGTCCTGAATGTTGTCTTTGGAATATCACATTCCCTTACTTTCAACTGATGGTAACCTGATCTGAGGTCTATCTTAGAGAAACAAGTAGCACCCTAAAGCTGATCGAAAAGATCATCAATTCTCGGAAGAGGATACTTATTCTTGATGGTAACCTTGTTCAACTGACGGTAATCTATACACATCCTAAGGGAACCATCTTTCTTTCTTACAAATGGGACCGGAGCGCCCCAAGGTGAGATACTTGGTCGAATGAAACCTTTCTCTAAAAGATCTTTCAACTCTGTTGGTGCCATACTATATGGAGGAATAGAGATATGACGAGCATCTGGAAGAATGTCTATATCGAAGTCGATCTCTCTCAGGAGGGACTCTAGGAAGATAATCTGGAAACTTTTTTACTACTGAATATGAGGTATCTCAACACTAGAGTCATTAACTCGGACTAAGTGATAGACACACCCCTTGGAAACTAACTTTCTCACCTTAAAGTACGAAATAAAATGACCCTTAGGCACTGCTGAACTGCTCTTCAACTCTATAACTGGTTCGCTGGAAACTGGAACTTGACTACTCGAGTTCTACAATCTATTGATGAATAACAGACATGAAGCCAGTCCATACCTAGAATGACATCAAAATCTAAACTCAACTAAATCAGCCATGGTACTCTTGTGATTGTCGGAAACGGAACAATCACGATAGACTCTTTCTGTTAGAAGTGTAGAAACACTGAAGGCTCAAGAAGTTGCTTAGGAAGAGCATCAAAATTGAAGACTTGGATCATACTAGTGACAATATCTGGCTAATCCTCTTGCTTTCGGTGACTAGCGATAGCATAAAGACGGTTTCCTTCTCCGTCTGTCCTTGAAATAGCTCATCTAGATGCAGCTCTATCTGGTGGTGCAACTGATGAAGATTGGGCTCTATTGCCCTAATTTCCACTACCTTGCCTGTTCTTAGGGCACTCTTTCATGAAGTGACCCTCTTGTCCACACTTGAAACAACCTGACTGGCCATCACGACACTTACTTGGGTGGGTTCTACCACACCTAGCAGATGCAGGAGCCTAGTTACCTCCTTGTGCCACATTACCTTGAGACTGTGCAGGTCTAGCTCTGAAGTTTTGTGAATTCTGACCATTATACTCACTTTTGTTTCTTGGTTCAGGTGCACTAGCAGATGATGGAGCAGGTCCTTTCTGCTTATGTTGGAAAGAAGACCGGTTCGCATTACTCTTTCGCTGCCCGGATTCATTTCCTGATGTCTTAGCCATCTTATTCTCAAACTCTACTCTATCCTTCAGCTTGTCCTCTTCAACTTGTTGCACATGAATCATCAGCCTTGCTATGCCCATGTAACCTATTAGCATGGTTACCTTACTTTCCTTACTTGACAAACAAGTCAACCCAACAACGAATAAACGCATCCAGCTCCTCATGTTGGCAACCATCTCTTTGCTTCTCTTAGCTCACGAGGAAAGAAATGCCTCATGAAGGCACTCTCGACCATAGGCCAATTCAAAATCGGTTATGTGCAAGCATGGGTTAGGAAGAGACTTTTTAGACATAAAACTCTAATACACGAAATGAGTATGAAAGAAGTGAAGGAATTTCCTAAATGTTGCAGCCTCCTAATTATAGATGTGGCACGCTTCACACCGATAACTAGGACTCTACAGACACGAATTCATAGACTCCCTAGGACTCTTGAACTTTGTGCTTTGATACCAAGTTTGTCACGCCCCGAGCTTACACCCTGGACGTGGCTGGCACTTGAGAGCCATTGTTGTACCCAAGCGAACCCTTGGCCTCGCTTACTTATTCAGTGGAAGACTTAAACACAAGAAATAGTCTAAAAAGGAACTTGTGAAATAACTTAGAATGTCCTTAAGTAAACATTCAAACTTAGCCAAAATGGCAACCTCAAGTCTCAAAACATAAGCCAATAATAAAGTAGTGACAAATGAATTTAACTAACTGATTGTCTGTCTATGAAGCCTCTAAACAACTGAGATGGATGTCAAGACAGGCCCATGACATCCTAATGAACTAATAATAAAACTGAAAGCAATAAAAGGGATCCTCTGTTTATTTCAGATTCTTTTCAAGCTTATGTTATGTTTAGCATTCCAACTCGCATACTCGCACATTCAATGTACTGATGTTAGTTGGCCTGCTTCTTATTATGATGCAGACGCAGGTAACCAGGATCAACATCCAGTGCCTCGTTGATCCAGTTTAGCACTCAGAGTCAGTTGGTGAGCCTTATTGTATTCTGGAGGACTCCTTTTACTTGCTTTCAGTATTCATTGTTAGGATGATCAAGAGTATTGTCCCGACATCCCTCTTTGTTTTAGAGGCTTCATAGACAGTTAGATAGTTAGTAGTTCAGTTGTGTTTACATTATCATTTCATATGTTAAGACTTGAGTTGCCATTTTGGCCAAGTTGAATGTTGACTTTTAAACAGTCTAAGTTATTTTATTAAACCATTGAGTAATTGTATTTGATCATTGTAATAATGCTTAGAGTCTTTCGCTGAGTAAGTATGCCAGGCCAAGGGTTCGCTTGGGGCCAGCAATGGTTCTCGAGTGCCAGCCACGTCCGGGGTGTAGGCTCGGAGTGTGACAAACTTGGTATCAGAGCACAGAGTTCAAGAGTCCTAGGGAGTCTATGATGCCATGTCTATAGAATATTAGTTATTGGTGTGAAGCGTGCCACATCTATAATTAGGAGGCTGGAACACTTAGGAGATTTTCTCACTTCTTTTACACTTATTTCGTGCGTTAGAGTTTGATCTCTAAAAAGTTTCCTTCTAATTCATGCTTGCGTGTGTTTTTAGATAATCATGCCTCCACGAAGAGCTGTCAGAGGTCGTCCTGCTAGGAGGAATGTTGAGGAGCAAGGTGTACCTAATGCACCTGAAGTGCAATCCCAAGAAAAGGTTACTAATACTGAGTTTCGTGAGGCTATCCGGATGTTGAGCCACGTTGTGACCAACCAAGATAGGCAAAAAAAGAGGAGTTAGACATGAAGTGACTGATACTTTGAGGATCCGAGAGTTCTTGAGGATGAATCCTCCAAGTTTCATGGTTCAAGCACTACCGAGGATCCATAGAGTTTTGTTGAGAAACTGAAAAAGGTATTTGAGGTTATGCATTTTGCCGATACTGAGAGAGTTGAAATAGCTACATATCAACTGAAGAATGTTGCTAGGACTTGGTTTGACCACTGGAAAGAGGGTAGAGCTGATGATGCACCACCTACGAGTTGGGCATGTTTTGAGGAGTCCTTCTTGGGGCATTTCTTCCCCCAATCGAGAACTGAAAGAGGCTAAGGTATGATAATTTCTTACCCTTAAGCAGGATTCCTTCAGTGTTCATGAGTATGGGTTGAAGTTCACCCAACTATCCCGTTATGCTGCGGAGATGGTTGCAGATATGACGAGTAAAATGAGTTTGTTTGTTGCTAGGTTGTCCCGTCTATCAAGCAAGGAGGGCAAGGTAACGATGCTAATTGGGGACATGGATATATCAAGGTTGATGGTCTATGTACAGCAGGTTGAAGAAGAAAAGTTGAGGGACAGAGAAGAGTTTAGAAACAAGAAGGCTAAAATTGGGAGTGAATTCGGGCAGCAAAAAAGTAATGTGAACCATTCGTCCTTTCAGCAAAAGCAAAATGGGCCTGCACTATCATTTGCTAGTGCACCTATACCCAAAAACAAAGGTAAGTATAATGGTCAGAATTCGCAGAACTTCAGAGCTAGACCTGCGCAGTCTTAGGGTAGTGTGGCACAAGGAGGTTACTAGGCTTCTACATGTGCTAGGTGTAGTAGAATCCACACAAGTAAGTGTCGTGATGGCCAGTCAGGTTGTTTCAAGTGTGGGCAAGAGAGTCACTTCATGAAAGAGTTCCCTAAGAACATGCAAGGTAGTGGAAATCAGGGCAATAGAGATCAATTTTCATTAGTTGCTCCACCAGACAGGGCAACACCTAGAGGAGCTACTTTCGGTACTGGCAGAGGAGCAAACCGCCTCTATGTAATCACTAGTCGTCATGAGCAAGAGAACTCTCCAGATGTTGTCACTGGTATGATCAAAGTCTTTACTTTTGATGTTTATGCTTTGTTAGACCCAGGAGCAAGTTTATCTTTTGTAACCCCTTATGTTGCAAATAAGTTTGATGTTATTCTTGAGAAACTCTGTGAACCCTTTTGTGTTTCTACACATATTGGGAAGTCTATTCTAATTGAGCGAGTTTATCGTGATTGTGTCATTTCCATTAATCACAAAGAAACTATGGATGATTTAATTGAGTTAGACATGGTAGATTTTGATGTCATTTTAGGTATGGACTGACTTCATGCATTGTTATGCCTCCATAGATTGTAGATCTTAAGTTGTCAAGTTCCAAATTCCTAATAAACCAGTTTTAGAGTGGAAAAGTAGCTCAGCATTGCCTAAGGGTCATTTTATTGCATACCTTAAGGCAAGAAAGTTAGTTTCCAAGGGTTGTGTCTATCACTTAGTCCGAGTTAATGACTCAAGTGTTGAGATACCTTCCATTCAGTCAGTTCCTATAGTAAAAGAGTGGACTTCGGTATAGATGTTCTTCCAGATACTCGTATTATATTTATTTCTCCATATAGAATGGCACCAACAGAGTTGAAAGAGCTTAAAGAACAGTTGAAAGATCTGCTAGATAAGGGTTTCATTTGACCAAGTGTCTCACCTTGGGGCGCTCCGATCTTATTTGTGAGGAAGAAAGATGGTTCTCTTAGGATGTGTATAGATTACCGCCAATTGAACAAGGTTACCATTAAGAATAAGTGTCATCTTCCGAGAATTGATGATCTTTTCGATCAGCTTCAGGGTGCTTTTTTATTTTCTAAGATAGACCTCAGATTTGGCTACCATCAGTTAAAAGTAAGGGAATGTGATATTCCAAAGACAACATTCAGGACCCGTTATGGTCATTATTAGTTTCTGGTCATGTCGTTCGTTTTAACTAATGCACCTGCAACGTTCATGGACCTTATGAATAGAGTATTCAAACCTTATTTAGATATGTTTGTTATCGTTTTCATTGATGACATTCTAAAATATTCGAGGAATGAGGATCATGTTAGCCATCTCAGAATAGTTCTTCAGACTTTGAAGATAAGGAGTTATATGCTAAGTTCTCTAAATGTGAGTTTTGGCTTGAGTCTGTGGCGTTCTTGGGCCACATAGTTTCCGGTGATGGAATTAGAGTTGATACCCAAAAGATAGAGGTAGTGCAGAATTGGAGTAAACCCACATCTCCAACTGATATTAGGAGTTTTTTGGGTTTGGCTGGATATTATAGAAAGTTCGTAAAGGGTTTCTCGTCTACTTTGTCACTTTTGACCAAGTTAACTCAGAAAACAGTAAAGTTTCAATGGTCTGAAGCTTGTGAGAAAAGCTTTCAGGAATTGAAAAAGAGATTGACTACTGCCTCAGTATTGACCTTACCAGAAAGTACTCAAGGTTTTGTGGTGTATTGCGATGCATCTAGAGTTGGTTTGGGTTGCGTGTTAATGCAGAATGACAAAGTTATAGCTTATGCCTCCAAACAGTTGAAAGTTCATGAGAAGAATTATCCAACCCATGATCTTGAATTGGCTGCCGTAGTTTTTACTTTGAAAATATGGCGCCATTATCTTTATGGTTTTCATGTGGATGTGTTCATCGATCACATGAACCTTCAGTATGTGTTTACTCAGAAAGAGCTTAATCTCAGACAAAAGAGGTGGTTAGAATTACTCAAGGATTATGACATGAGTATTCTTTATCACCCAGGTAAGGCTACTGTTGTTGCTGATACCTTGAGCAAGTTATCTATGGGTAGTACCGCCCATTTTGAGGAAGATAAGAAAGAGTTAGCAAAAGAGGTGCATAGACTTGCATGACTAGGAGTTTGACTAATGGATTCCATAAAAGGAGGAGTAGTGGTGATGAATGAGGCTGAATCATCATTAGTGTCAGAAGTAAGAGAGAAGCAAGACCAATATCCTTTATTACTTCAATTAAAGGCAAGTGTTCATAAGCAAAAAGTATTAGCTTTTGAACAATGGGAAGATGGTGTATTGAGATATCAAGGTAGATTGTGTGTACCAATGGTGGATGGACTCCAAGAGAGGATCATGGAGGAAGCTCATAGCTCCAGATATTTCATTTATCTAGGTTCCAAAAAGATGTATCGCGATTTGAGAGAAGTCTATTGGTGAAGCAGCATGAAAAAGGGCATTGCAGAGTTTGTTGCTAAGTGTCTGAATTGCCAACAAGTTAAAGTGAAGAATCAAAGGCCCAGTGGTTTGGCTCAGAATATAGAACTTCTGGAATGAAAGTGGGAGATGATAAATATGGATTTCATCACAGGTTTGCCAAGGCCTCGTATGCAGCATGATTCTATATAGGTGATTGTGGATCGAATGACCAAATCAACCCATTTTTTACCAGTAAAGACTACCCATACAACATAAGATTATGCCAAGTTATATATTCAGGAAGTGGTAAGACTTAATAGAGTCCATGTTTCGATTATATCAGATAGGGGTGCACAATTTACTCCACAGTTTTGGAAGTCATTCCACAAAGGCTTGGGTTCAAGGGTGAACTTGAGTACTGCTTTTCATTCTCAGACAAATGGTCAAACAGAGCGCACTATTAAGACCTTAGAGGATATGTTGAGGGCTTGTGTGATTGATTCCAAAGGTAATTGGGATGATCACCTACCCCTTATTGAATTTGCTTACAACAATAGTTACCACTCTAGCATCCAAATGACTCCTTATGAAGCTCTTTATGGGAGAATATGTAGATCTCCTATTGGATAGTTTGAAGTTGGTGAAGCTGGGTTGATAGGACCAGACTTGGTTCATCAAGCTATGGAGAAAGTGAAAGTGACTCAAGAGAGATTGAAAACGGCGCAGAGTCGTCAGAAATCCTACACTGATGTTAGGAGAAGGGAGTTAGAGTTTGAAGTAGATGATTGGGACCCATGAAGGGAGTTAAGAGATTTGGTAAGAACGGGAAGCTTAGTCCCTAGTGTGTTGGCCCTTATAGAATATCCAAGAGGGTTCGCAAAGTAGCTTATGAGTTAGAGCTACCACAAGAGTTAGCAGCAGTTCATCCGGTATTTCATGTTTCCATGTTGAAGAAGTGCATGGGAGGTCCTTCACGTACTTATCATACCAACTGAAGATATTGGGATCAAGAATAGTTTATCTTATGAAGAGATTCTGGTTCAGATTCTAGATTGTCAAGTTCGCAAGTTGAGAACAAAAGAGGTAGCATCAGTCAAAGCTCTTTGAAGGAACCAATTTGTTGAGGAAGCTAATTGGGAAGCTGAAGAAGATATGAAGAAGAGGTATCCACACCTCTTTGAAACCGGAGAAATTCTAGATCAAGGTACTAATTCTCTTCGTAGTACTCTTTAATTTATGAAATTGCATATTGTAATTGCATTGTTTGTTGGGTGTTTGAGCAAAATGTTAGATGTTACACGCTTAGCCTAGAAAGAGTAATCTCATTCGAGGGCAAATGTTCCCAAAGGGGAGATATTGTAACATCTCGCAAAATGAAATAACTAGGAAGAAGTCAAGAATTGGAAATAGTGATTCTAGGAGATCAAGAAAATCTGGAAATTTGTTTAAGTTAAGTTAAGAATGATTTTTTGTCAACTTCAAAAGACCATAAATCCTAGCTCATAAGGAGCTAGGTGTGTTTACAAATATCGTAGGAAAGACCTTGGAATAATCTTTCCAACGCCGCCTAGTTTGCGCGATTCTGAGTTCGTATGAGTGAGATATGCCCATTTGAAGTTGGGCTATTCGGATAAGGAAAGTCTAATCCGGATTTTTGAAGGGTAGTTTAGTATTTTCCTTATCCAATTTAATAAATCCGTTTTTAGTAATTATTTGGAGTCTAAACTGAGTTAGTTCAGTTTACACACTTAAGAAATACGCTAGGGCTTTAAGAGAATAAAAAAGAGGAGAAAGGAGAAGAGAAACTCAAGATTCGTCAAGTTCTTGCGATTTTGGTTGTGGAATTAGTCAAGGATTCAATCCTACAAGGTATGTGAGGCTTTCATAATGTTGGTTTTGTTCACCCACGTGCCAAACATGTTTATTTCAGTGTGAATTCGTCCTAAAAGACTTTGAAAGTTGATGTTCTTGATTTGTATTATTGAATTTGATATCGTTCTTGAATTGGGCTGAATTGAGATGTTTCTGATATCTTTATGTCGAGTTTTAGAGTTGCTTTGAGTTAGGTTCTTGGGTACATATGTTGGGTATCAGAATCTAAAAAGAATTTGAGAAAAGCAGTCGAGTTTAGGCTAATTGGGGTTGGAAAATGAAGAAGGGAAAATTCGAGTGGCTTTTAGCATGCAGGTCCGCTTCGCGGACTTGCTTCCCCATTGAACAAAAAAACCAACTCCTCGTCACGGTTGGGACACGGACTCCTCTGTCTCATAATTTAATTTTGCGATCAAATGTTTAAATGAAACTCCGCGTCGCGGACTTGTACTAAGACGGTGATTTCTTGATCGTTTCTCATGTTTAGCTATCTACAAACACTCATAAACATCATGAGATCTTTCCTATCACAAATCACAATCCTTGAATCCATAATTTGATTAAAGGAAAGTTAAGAGTCAAGTCAAGAGAAGTTCATAGAGTCTTCCAAAGTCTTTTATCAATGTTTTAACTTTGTTTTAAGACTTGAGTTTTGAGTTGAGAAAAGAGTAAAGTTTGAAGTTCATTTCTTCAAAAGAGTATATCGGGACTATGTATTCCCAAAGAGTAAAATGTTTTCACATTTAAAGAAGAAAGGAAACCTTGATTTCCAAAAGAGCCTTTGAGCTAGTTTTCAGTTAAAGAGTTAATGTTTTCACATTTAAAGAAGAAAGGAAACTTTAATTTCCAAAAGAGCTTTTGAGCTAGTTTTCATTTAAAGAGTAAATGTTTTCACATTTGAGCAAGAAAGGTAACATTGATTACAAGAGAGCTTTCAAGCTAAGTTTTGAGTAATTATCTCAAACCAAAGAAAGAAGTTACGTTTTTAAACATATGAGCTAAGTATTTTAGGAGTAGTATTGAGCATCGATATGGTGACGAGTTTGAGTTCAGATAACTCACGTCTCCATAAACCATGTAGCCATCATAGGTAGTAAATGATCATACTTTTTAGATGAATCCTTAAGTGCTTTTAATCAAAGACTAGTGGATCCACTTAGTTAAGCGTTCTATATGACGACAAAGTATAGGATAGTTCTGGTAGTGTGGGCAATACGTTGGATCACCACTTAGGTTGATAGTGGTGGTTGTCGGTTAGGGAATCTCCCACATAAACTATATTACTTTATTAGATGAGTAAAGTTGAGTTTGTTATTGCATTTTCTTTAACGAACTAAGTTGTTTTCTACTGTTTTAAAGACTTTCTATATATTGCATGTGTTTTATTGCTTTATGTTGAGTTAAGTTATTCAGGAGTTGAATAAAGCCAAGGTAAGTGTTTCTTTCAGATTCTTTTCAAGCTTAAGTTATGTTTAGCATTCCAACTCGCATACTCGTACATTCAATGTACTGATGCCAGTTGGCCTGCATCTTATTATGATGCTGACGCAGGTAACCGGGATCAGCATCAAGTGCCTCGTTAATCCAGTTGAGCACTCAGAGTCAGTTGGTGAGCCTCCTTGCTTTCCGGAGGACTCCTTTTACTTGCTTTCAGTATTTCATTATTATGATGATCAGGGGTCTTGTCCCCCTCTTTGTTTTAGAGGCTTCATAGACAGTTAGAGAGTTAGTAGTTCAGTTGTCTTTACATTATCATTTATATGTTAAGACTTGAGTTACCATTTTGGCCAAGTTGAATGTTGACTTTTAACCATTCTAAGTTATTTTATTAAACCATTGAGTAATTGTATTTGATCATTGTAATAATGCTTAGAGTCTTCCACTGAGTAAGGAAGCCAGGCCAAGGGTTCGCTTGGGGCCAATAATGGTTCTCGAGTGCCAGCCACGTCCGGGGTGTAGGCTCGGGGAGTGACACTGTAATTTTAAGTACGAATATTAAGTAGGGGAAGAATATATGTAATTAAGAGAATTAAGATTGTTGTACATTATATCTAATAAAAAAAATCATTAAAGTGGGAGTTGAAAAGTTGAGTAATTGAATGTAATTTTCTTTTTAGATATTAAACATAACATAAATAATTAAATGAAGGAAAACTGGCCCAAAAAAAGGGAGGAAAATATAAATATGAATAGTGACCATAGAGAGGTGTCACATCACCTTGTCTATGTTCCTCCTTTATATAGAGAGATATAGATGTTGGAGGAATAATTACTGTGAAACTGAGGCATTTATGTGGGGTACATAAGTTTTCATTTCATATTAATCCATTTAATTAATTTACTAGCTAGTGTCTGGAGTCATATGTTAGTGCAACTAGGCGGATAAATGAGTTCAACTTATAAATATTCGTTTGGTTAATTTATTTTAAATGGGTAGGTTATTCAATCATTTAAAAGTGGGTCAATTATGAATCAAATAATGTTATTCATCATAAAATATGGATAACACATGAGTATCCATTAATTGCACTCTCCTCTCCCTTTGCAGTATGTAATAAGAGTGTAGAAACCTCTAAAAAGTACACTCATTAAGAGTGTGTTTGAAATAAATAAAAAATGTTTTAAAAATATTTTTCAATTTTTTCATATTTGATTGCGTAAATATTTTGAAAAATAATTTTTTAAAATGAACTTATTTTCCTATAATATAAGAGAATAACATGTATTGATTATTTCATTGAGTCTGGAAGAACATTAAGGTTAATCAAATAGTATTTTTGGTTTATGAACTCGAATCCCGAGGGTCCATTTGGAAATATTTGTACCTTATGGATTTGCTGGTTTTTCTGTTACTGGTGCCTAGGTAACTGGTTATCGCGATTGTGAGACCCTCTTATTTTAGGGTACATCGCAATCGCGTGAAGTCCCACGGCAAACACGATGGTCAACTTAAATGAGTTGACTTGTTCACTCACTGTGATCGTGAGGCCTTGGGTTGCGATTGTGATGAACAATTTTTTTGCTTGAACAATTTTTTGTTCTCAAAATGGGGTATCAACCCCATTTCAATATTTGAATATTGGGAGCTCGATTTGGCGATTTCTAAGGGTTATTCAAGATTCAATGATTGGGTAACGATGTCTAAATCCCTAAACATTTTACCCATTGTTTAATTTATGATTTTGATGTTTAAACATGGGTTTTGACTCTCACTTGAAAGTCTTTTGAAAAAGATTGAAGGCTTTTGATAGATTAATGACTATGGGCTGATTTCAACTCCGTTTTTTAAATGATTTTCACCATTGGTTTCTAAATTCTTTAGGTAACATATTTATGTAACAAATTTCAGATTTACTCTTCATTTTTGAACACTTCATTTTTTAAATCAAATTTTTAAGTTGATTGGACCCTGTTTTCCAAATAGCTTGATATGAGTGTTGTTAGTGTTGAAATCGTTTGTGATTATTTTATTGACTAGATTGTGTTGATTCAAATATCGTTCACAAGGGAAAAGCTCAAGTCTCAGAGTGATTTGTTGATTGATTAAAGCAAGTGAACTTCTAAATCTTTGTTATGCTTGTAAAAGCTTGTATTCTTCTTATTGTATGCATTGGGGAGTTTTGAGAATTGGTGATAAATTGAATTGATCAAATTGATTACTCTTAATGATAATGAAGGGGACAACGAAAAGGCAATGTGATGATATTTATTGTGTGTATATTGTGACAAGCTTGAATTGTGATATTGAATCAATTATTGATGAAATACTATGATGGTGTTGTTGTGACTGTGAATTGCTATGGATTTGTCATCTTATTAATATTGTGTGAACATGTCTATTTGCATTGATTCTAAAACACTGTGATGAGATCTATTGTGATTATGCCGATGAGAAATGGTTCCAACAAGTGATATTGATGCTAATGGAAAATGATTTCGGTGAGTGATATTGAGACCGGGGTTTGTTCTGACGGACACATGGACTTTGTGAGTCCCCCATGGGTTTCGGACTGAGATTCAGTAGATGTGTGTCATAGGATAGGCATGCATCACTTTACTTGACATATCATTGCATTGTACATCATTATCATTTGTGAAGTTCTGATCTTCTTATGAGACTTGTGATTGATGTGCTTAATACTTGACCATGATTGATCTATACTTGATGGATTATTGTTACTAAACTAAGGGGTCGTTTGGTTGAAAGAGTGATAATGCAGGGATTAGTAATGCAGGGATTAACAATGCAAGGATTAACAATGAAGGGATTAGTAATGCAAGGATTATTTTTTATCAAGTGTTTGGTTTATTATTTCCAACCTAATCTTGTGTGTGGTTTAAGACTCTACATGAAGCTTATTTCCAATTATACCCTTAACATTATTTTGTGATTTTTTATTTTATGTATAGCATTATGACATATTTTCATGTTCATTCCGTTGGTGAGCTTCAATGCATTCCATTGGCCAATATTACTCATCACATTATCCTATCCCCTCAAATATGACTATTTAGAGAAATGAAGTGTTATAGAGGATTTGTGAATTAAATAACCATACAAGATAAGTGCAATGAGCAAATGCAGAAGGCCAGACAAAATGCAAAAGATTGAATCCAGATCCACAACACCTTCATATGTCAAACAATAAAACAACACATTTAGCATGAATATAGTTTATTCTAATAAGTAAACACAACACAAAATTAACCTGAGAATAATTTAAAACGTTGTGATCATTGGGCAAAACTGAAGAAACATAATTTTTTAGTAACTAAATATTTATAGTACCAAGTAAGAAATCTCAACAATGTCCCAAAGAGCAGACCTGCCAAAAAAAAAACTCTCCAATTAACCTTCAAAAAATACGCATAATAATTGGTAAAAGATTGACAACAAACTATTAAAAAAATTTCAACGATCACAGCTTTTTCTTTGAATACTAGAAAGTAATGGCCCGTGCTAGCACGGACCCAATATTATAATGTATTATTCCCTTTTTTTTGTTAAATTTGTTTTTACGTGAAATTGGAGAAATTATTTTTGATGAATCTATCGGTGTGTTCAATAAAATGTTAATTTTCTATATTTGATGAGCTAAAAATTTTGCAACATATTTCCTCTAGAAAATAAGTTTTTTTTTTTCTTTTGAAATGAGGAAATGATTTCTATAATAAATATCATAACTTGATATCAATTAAAAGTTGGATTACAAGTATGTACCGTAAGATAACCTTGCATATTAATCTTTTGTTGATATTTTAAGGAACTAAGTTTTACAAGATAGTTATGTACACTTATTTTACATAATAACAAAATGTGATACATTGTATAGAAAGTTAGCTGA